>JAXCLQ010000005.1:9694490-9746723 GCA_035584115.1 Cedrela odorata | reverse complement strand
CCGAACCCGAACCCGAACCCGAACCCGAACCCGAACCCGAACCCGAACCCGAACCCTTAGGATAATTATGGTATGAAAATATTTTACAAAAAAGAGGAAGGTCTTCTAGAAGGCTTTTAAGAAAGGGCATTAAATATCTATCCGTGACCTCGATTGAAAAGGTTTCTAGAAGGTTTCACACGTGCCAAAGTAATTACAAGCACACAAATATAGTACACATTCTAGTGGAATATTAATCGGGGGAGTTGAATGGTCACTTTCAAATGGTTTTTTCACCGTTGGATTGGACTATAGAGATTAGACTTGGTAACCGGATCAAGGGGTTTAGGTTTAGGTAGTCTTGAACTCAAAGTGATGCGATGCCCTCAGCTTCTAGAAACTTTGGCACGTGCGACGACGACATCATTTAGTCTTTTGTATTGTATCGGCTGCAAGTAAGCAAGCAAGCAAGCTAGCTAGCTAGCTAACTACTCATATCCAATAATTCTAAAAATTTTTAATTTTATTTTATAATTAAAATTAAAAAATAATTTATTAATATATATGTATTTATATTTATAAATGAAAATTTTAATTCTGTAAATTACACGTGTAAATATATTACCAGCAGTTACAGTTAAGCCAGCTTGGCAAAAGCAAAAAGCTCATCGGCTTGAGCTTGAGCTTGAGCTTAAGCCAGCCGAAAAATTAAACCAGTGGAAGTGGGGCCGATGCCCCAGCCCAGATTTTTCAAAACGACAACGCAAACACTGGTTTTTGTCTCCACTTTTTATTTTATTTAAATAATTGTTATAATTTGACCCTTCTATTACGTATATATGAACGCGCATCTCTGCATCCCTCTCTGCGCATACAACTTTCACACTATGTACGGAACCCTAAATATTTCCTCAATCAAACCCCTTCGTATTCCGGAGCAATCCCCAAGTGGGTTTCTTTCCAATGGTGGTGTTTCCGGAAAGAATAGGCGAGGCCCATGTGCTGTTTCGGTGGCTGCTGCCGAGTCCACGGCGGCATCGGCTGGAGGAAGTTTGTACGAGGTCCTGAGGGTGAACCCGGCGGCGACTATAACCGAGATAAAGACGGCGTATCGGAGCCTGGCGAAGGTATACCATCCGGATTTATCGGGGGACGGACGGGATTTCATTGAGATCCACAACGCGTACGAGACACTGTCGGATCCAGCGGCCAGGGCGGTATATGATATGTCTTTGGTAGGTTATAGGAGAAGGAGGAGAAGTGTTTCAAATGGGTACTCGGGTAGATCAGGGTTTTACCCGACCCGGAGATGGGAAACTGACCAGTGTTGGTAGCAACTTTACAATTTAGGACCCAACAACATCGTTTAGAAAGAAAAAAGAAAACCAAAAATTTTACTTTGTTTTTTTTTTTTTTTTTTTTTTTTTGTTTTTGGTTTTTTTATTTTTTCTTAATTTTTGCGATGTTGGAGAAATATAGCAGTAGCAGCTTCTGCTTGGTTGTACAAATGTCACTTCAGTTGTGGGGTGGCATTCATTATGTAAATAAATATAATCACACTCCATATTGATCTCAAACAATTTTGAGTTGTGGGTTTGGATGAAATAAATAATTTTAAGGTTTAGGGAAGGGAAGTAATGATTTTGGGTTGGGTGGGGTGGGGTGGGGGTTGTGTGAAGCAACAAGTGTAGTGTGATTGATTTGGGAATTCTTGACTTGAGTCAATGCAATTGAGCCAATATCCTATTTATTTGGAAAATAATGTGTTATCTCAAATTTTTCTAGTAATATGGTATTAACATTTAATATTTTATTTCAATTTTTTTTTAATAATAATATGATATTCATATTGTAGAAAATAAATTTTTAAAATTATTTACTACATTATCTCACCCTTCACTTCACTTGATAAATGTCAAAGTTTTCCTATGGCATTATTTTGTTGAAAAAAAAGAAAAAGAAGATAATAAAGATAAAAGAAAGAAGTGAAAAGCACTAGCACTTAAACAGCCGCTTACTTTGACAAGCTAAGAGTTAAAAAAAAAAAAAAAAAAAAAAAAAACTGAAACACCTCATCTTTTTTTAGCAGATTCAGATGGAAAGCCAGTAACCTTACCATTTTCTCTGGACCATGAAAAAAAGAAGACTAATCTAATCAAAATGACCGAAACTTTGTACAACTTTCCCTATCACGTTAGAATTTCTTTGTCACAGAGGTTGAAGTAAAGATGGCAGTTTCATTTACAGGTCATCCTCATGGAGTTGATGACATGCATCAGAAGTCGGATACTTGAAAGCTCGGCACCAGTACTTGTGGGTGCGCAACTTTGATGGTGCAATCTCTGATAAACTTGATCAAAGATGGGCCTGGCATGCACAGCAATCATCGGTTCTGCTGAGTTTATTGCAGCAGACACATCTGTTATCCATGCAAGTTTTCGGAGTGTGTCATTGTTTATGTCACAGGCCAATTGTTGCATAAGTGAGAGCAATACTCCTTGGCTCAGAGGGAGTGGAACCATAGACAAAAGCTGATGCAGATCAACCTGGTAAAACAAAACACTATTTAGCATGCAATCTTGAGTATTTCTGCCAAGGATTTTAGAATCTCATATAACCAACGCCGGCGCAAAGTGATGGAAAGTATACTGAAGGAGCCATTAGAGACTAACAGTGAAAAATGAACAAGAATTCAAAATCAATATATCATATTCAAGTTAAACAGTGAAATTTTCTTTTACTAGTTCAGGGATGAAACTTCAACCTCTGCTCAAGTCCAAACAGCTTAGAAATGTAATCGTTCAAGAGAGTTTATGAAAGATAACAATAGGTTATAATACTATACCCAAATCCAAAATCAAAATTTCGAGACTAGATACCTTAGAATCTGACTCTCTCAGTACATAGTACTAAAGCATACCTGTGAACATAACAAAGAAACTATAGACAGATCACTTCTTTGTAGGGCAGCAGTGAAAGCTTCCTCAAATTTTCGATCTGATACCAACCTCAATAGGTCTTTTGTTGGATCCAAAGCGGCCTCAACCTGAAGCATGGATGGATAATGCTTTAAACTAAGATAGCAACCAATAAACCTTCATGATAAATATTGATTGACAGCTACATATCAACTTTCATAATTCAGGTTCATCTTTACCCTGTAAATGACTAAAAATAAATTAAAAAAAACAGGGTCAAACCTTCTCACGGAGTTGGAGACCGTGCAAAGGTTCATTGCTCAGTTGTGGAACCAAGGGATTGACAGCACTTGTGTTTCCTCCCGCAGCAAGACTTAATAGTTTTCGCTGGCCATCAACAATTTCTCCACTTAAGGTTTGAGCCATTGATGATACAGAATTAATGGAATCCTGCAAGTAAAACAGAAGGCACAATACTTCAACCACAGATGTGGAAAGTCTCAAAAAGAATGATGACATGTCCAGCAGTTATTCGACATTTCAACAAGTATACAACAGATCATTAGGATCAAAATCCATTCTTTTTACGCCAAAACATTGCCTTCTCTGATACCCTAAGAATACTTTCTAGAAGACCATTAGTTCTAATTAGAGTGTATAAATGAAAGCATTTTGATTTATTAGACATTGAAGGTAAGATGAAGAAAAGACAAAGGTGCGCTGCTTCTCAAAGAATTGGATAACATGAGAATTACACACCCTTAAAGCAAGGGCCAATGGAGAGCTTGCGGACTCAAAATGTTGCAGAGCTGCAGTTGTATGTTCAACCATTCCTTTTTGAAACGTAGCATCAACTTGCTCAAACATAGTTTTGCATGACTTCTCAAAGGCAGGGATCACTGAAGCTTCCACACTAGACTTCAAAGCATGCTGCATGAAAAGACAGATAATATCAGAAACTCTCTGGACCCATGTTAGATGGTGACACCCAATTTGTGCAATAATAACTAATTAAACTTCGGTCAACATACGAATAAATTAGCTAAACTAAGCCAGTTGAATTGGTAAGAACCTGGAGTGCTTGCTTGCCAGAAGTTTGAAACTGTGCTTGGATTTGCCTACCAACAGTAGCTTCAAGTCTTGAATTAACTGACCTCTGCAGCTGATTCACTGCCTTGTCACCAACTCCTCTCTGCAGCACAAAGTATCAATTAGATACTGATACAGCAATTTCATTTTGAAAGAGCCAGAACTTCATAATTCTAACCTGGAAGGACTCAGCAATAGCTGAAGTTATCGTTTTCTCAATACTTGGAGTGATTGTGCGGCCAATGGCTGTTCCAACAGCAGCAAACTCCTTCTTCACCACTTTCTCAAATAAGGCTGTCAAGTCCTTGTTAATTAAGTTTGTGATCAAACTTCTTGTTTGCTGTGTGCAGTCTTGTAATAGTTTCTCATTTTTTGCGTTCTCCTCATGAAAACGAGCCCATAAGGCATCAGTACTAGCTTTGACAGCTTTCTCAATTCTCCTCCCTAGAACTGCCTCCAGTCTTCTACCTTCTTTGGTAACAGGGAGGGTAACTAAGTTTGACATCTGCTTTCGCAAATCCTTTTGCATAGTCATTAGCTTCACAAAAGCAAAGTCAAGAGTGGATAAGTTGACTGGAAACAGATTGCATGTGTATGTAATATTATTCATGATGGCTTATCATAAATGCTGTTGCGATTACACAAGACAGACCAAAGTTAAACTCCAACCTCCAATTTCACATAAAACCAAAGCTCAGCTATAGCCATAAGGGTGTTATTCAAATTTTTAGCACAAGTAAAGGAAAAACAATGAAGTCATTAGCAGAATCGTGTCATTGACCAAACAAAAACAACTGTATATAAAGGTTTTATGGTATTACTTTTCATGACCCAAACATTATTATTATTAAAAGCAAACCAAGTATGTAGTACCAGGAAATAATAAACTGATCTCCTTCCTATACGATGGTGTTAATTACTCACCAATACCAGTCTCTTGAGCATAAGAATCTATTTTTAAGCAGAAAAACTGAACAACTTGGCATGCAATAAAGAAATAATAATGTGTCTTGGCTCCAAGCAATCACCTGATTAAGCATATGCTGCATAGCAATAACTTGAGAAAAGGTAGCTTCTGCAGGGGGCAGACTTGAACTCCCACCATGTTCATTGGACAAATCAGCTATATTAAAAACACTAGAAGATGGAGAACATTGACCTGACACTTCATAATTTTTCTCCTGCTTTTTACCCTTTGCCCTTGGTGCTCTTGTTTGTGGAAATGTTGTAGTCATAGCTGGCTCCAAAACCTTTCCATCCATATCTTTTGTAGAGTCCTGGACATTCGTCTCATTGTTTTGAGGAGGTTGGGCAAGTGACTCTGTTCTGCCAGCACCATTACCTTCCCGAACTCCCTCCACAAAATAATTTTCTACTGACATTGCAGAATGCTCTTGGTCCACCACAAATCCAAAGTCTGAAGCCAGGGAGCAAAAGAATTTTTCTCTATTTTCTGAAACAAACTTTTCAGATTCTCTCTTGGAACCAAATTCATCATTAAGAGTAGGTCTTGTTTCACCCACTAAATTAACCTCCACCTCCGCATTGCCAACTTTGCTATTGACAATAACCTCCTGAATATTCACATCTTCCTCATTATTGCCCTCAATATTACTAGTAGTTTTGGAAGATGAGACTGACATTAAGATCTCTGAAGGAGTTATCAAATGAGTTAGATGGTTGAACATCATAGATGGATTAGGCACCCTAGATTTATCATTTGCTGCAATTTTCTTTTCATCACTCTTTGCATCATTATGCAAGGAAGGCATGTTAGATAAATTTGCAAAAGTGGTGTCCATTTGCCTGTCAACTGAATAGTCAATAATTGGTCGGTTTCCACCATGTTCATTGAGTGAAGAGCTCAGATCCGAGCTAATTGTTGGATTTCTAAAACCAGAAAGGTTCCTAGACAACCTTGGACTCAGCAGAAGAGGTGATGATGCAACACAAACAACATTTGTATCAGTAGTTGTCGGTTCCAGAGAGAGAGGTTTACAGTCCATGTTGGATGTCATATTTTCTTGCAAAGTGGCAGCCTCCAGGGAAGTAGAGTGTAAAGGATACCTTACAGCAGTAGCAGTCTCAGAGCAACTTGGTTTGGATGCCAAACTAGGAAACAGAAACCTGCTAAGTCTATTTCCAATTGCATCCAAAGCAGCAAACCCTTCAGCACTACCTGCATCACGCGAAAGACTGGAACCTGGCCTGTCCAACCCCGCACTCTCGGTCGGCAGTGGCAGACACAGGCGCAAGTCCAAAGCATACAGCTGAATAGCTATTGTCTGGACACAATAAAGCTTAACCATATGTTCACCAGGAGCAATTGTCCCAGTCAAACTTAAAATAGGCAGGGTCACTGTAAACTCTGTTATATAATCAATGCGGCTTGCTGCAGGATTAGCACCATAGTCTAAGTGTACAGAATATATTGCTTTCCTCTTAGCATTTGCAATTAAGAGAAGGCCAGCTTGAGACAACACCACAACTTGGTTAAAGAATGCATCCTCAACATGAGGTTCAGCTGAACTCTTCAAGTCCAATGTCTGAGTACACTTCCATGATTCAGCGTGATTAGGAAGCAGCCATCCTTCTTCACTCGCTGAGGCCCAAATCTTCACCTCCCGGTTTAAATGTCCCTGGAAAGAGATAACTTCTCTTAATAAGGATTAATAGTTCAATCACAAACAAATGCAATAAACAAGTGGCAATTATAATGCAAATGCAACAACTAGCTCCTGTGAAATTCACTCTAAAGAGGAACTTTCTAAAAAACTAGATAAACAGAAGCTGCTATAGTGACATTTTGTGAAGTTTTAAAAGCAAACTTATGAATGCCTACATAAAAACATCCTAACCAACAAAAACATGCTTAACCATCTAAGAAACTGCGCCAGAGCACCTATGGGGAAGCTGCTTAGCATTCGAGCAGGATAAGGAACTAAGTGAGCACGTACCGCTGTAACAATAATAATGTGACCTGTCTGGTGGGGAGCAGTCAAGAACTGAGCTGAAGTCACAGGTTGGTCACCATGTGGTTTCAATACAGTAAGTGGTGCTGCCTTGCCATCTTCCCAAATCTTTATCTGTTGCACACCAAGAAATTTGCACAGTCACATTCAAAACGTTTATAAATAATTATCAACCATAAGGCTGATGAATACAAAGGGGGGAAGATGAAATTATTAAAATACGAGTAAAATAACTTGTTGAAAGATGAAATTTTCTGAACTATACACTCGATCTAAAATGCAAAGGGAGGAAGAAAGAGAGAGAGAAATTACAACACCAAAGTATAGATACCTACAACCATCAATGAAGAACACTCATTGCACCCAATCTAGCTGGGATTATTGTCACAGTAGATTAACTTCCCTTATACAACTCCATTAGGAACTTCAACTAAATAATTTTTTTTATTCATTTCATGATAAAATAATCATGAAGTTAACCATTCCTTCGCTAATCTCACTTTTTTCCCCATATGAAATTTCAGCAACCAGATAAAAGAAAAATAAAAGATAATAATTATCGCATGTGCAAAATAACTTATAGAAGAACAAACCATGCCGTCAGTAGATGCAGAAACCAAACAGGTGGTTGTCCATTGGCACATGGACAAATCAGTGACTTCTCCATCATGTCTACCAACTAACTGAACCCCATCTGTTAGCCAATCAACGGAACATTGAAGAGGTGACTCTGCTGAAAAACCTTCACCCTTGTTAACTTTCGTAGCATCAATTCTTAAAACATGTTTTCCAATCCCAACCACCAAAACATCCTGTAAAATCAAATCAAATCAAATCAAATCAAATCAAATCAAATCATTATAAGTAACAGAGTCCAATTAACACTATAAAAAATAAATTTCCCATGAAAAAGAAAAGAAATGTATTCAATTAGTTACTTGATTGTTACAATGCCAACAAACACGTGGATGCACATAAGCTCCCACTGCTCCTCCATCCAAAAATTGAATAGCAATAACAAGATTTCCTGTTATTTGTGAATTATCTAGATCATCTGGACCTTCATATATCTTCCACGCATAAACCTGCCCCTCCAGACTCACACTAGCCAAAAGGTGCACATCGTCCGCATAGAAAGCCATGTCTGTCACTCTCTGAACCAGAGGACATATCATATAGACATTGTTTCATAATAATAGCAATATTCAACAAATTTGAAAAGACAATAATTTTCAAGGGGTCTAACTAAAAACATGTTCATGAGGTTTAACTAAAATACAAAGTAATCCAGCTGCTTAAATTTATCGTCCATGATCAACCTGGTAAATTTAATGAGGTTTAGCTCCATGCAGACAAACCCGACTTGGTTTATTTATTCAAAAAATAATCACTCCTAAGTTTTAAGGGATCTCAGAGAGGCTTCTTGCAAACTTAGAAGATATTGTAATGTATTTCAGAAATTCAACAGGGATTACTTTACGAATTTCGAACCATCCAATTTCGCATTTTCATGAATTT
Source organism: Cedrela odorata (assembly GCA_035584115.1). Classification (NCBI taxonomy): domain Eukaryota; kingdom Viridiplantae; phylum Streptophyta; class Magnoliopsida; order Sapindales; family Meliaceae; genus Cedrela; species Cedrela odorata. The sequence continues at coordinate 9,738,247 of JAXCLQ010000005.1, read as the reverse complement.
CGAAAGCACTCTAGCTTACATTCCCAGGGAATTTGGAACGACTTGTAAAAGAAATTTACGCTCGAAATTACAAAATACCTTAGTGTGGCCGCGAAGCAAGGAGCGAGAAGCTGTATTGAGATTCAAAACCCTAACATTGTAATCTTTAAGTCCGTAACAGACGTAATGCTTATTAACAGCAATCTGTCTCCCGATAACAAGCTCGGGATCCGACCCGTATTTAGTAATAGGAATTGGCTCCAGCTGCTGTGATTCTCTCTCTCCTTCCTTAGCCTCGACGTCATAAACCAGGTAATCACCCAAAAACCCCGTCCCTCTGTCAACTTGGTTATTGTCGTTGTTCTTGTTGAGAAGAGCGAGAATTTGGGGGCCGGCATTGGGGTGTAAAGCGGGTGAAGGAGAAGGATTTAACCGATGGCGTGGCATGTTAGAATGGGGGTCAGACTGGAAGAAGGTGGTGGCAGAGGATGGTGGTGGAGGAGGGAAGAAATTGTGCATGTCAAATTGGTTTTGGTTATGAAACTGATTTGGAAATGACATTCTGTGTGTTGTCGTTAGTGTTGAGAGTGAGTGACTGAATGAATGTACATGAATGTTTTGCTTTGCTTGCAGTAGAACGACGACTCAAGTCAAGTAAGAGAAGACTCAGTGAGGAAAATGAAACGACCCAGAGAAGGATACATATATATATACACACACACAAACATAGGATTTGTTATGTTAACTTGCGTGCGAAGGTCTCTCTACCTTAACAAAAACAAAAGAAAAGAAAAGGAAGCTACTTTACTTCTTTGCGAAGGGGTTATTAGTTTTATAATATTTAATATTAATTTATTTTCTTCCTGTTGCTGTTGGTGATGCAGACACTGGGGCAGGGCATAGTTCAAACACTGCTCATGAATAGCAAGCATATTACTGTATGATCATCAGGAGGATCAATCCCAGTTAAAACTCAAAATGGGCAATGTCACTGCAGGATTAGAGCACTAGTCTTGGTGTACAGAATATATTGCTCAGGCCAGCTCCAGACAATACAGCAACTTGGCTAAAGAATGTCTCCTCAATTCGAGGTTCAGCCCAACTCTTCAAGTCCAATGTCTGAGGGAACACACTTCCATGATTCAGCATTAGTTGTAAGGTAACAGCCATCCTTCTTTATTCCCCAGACCCAATTCTTCACTTACTGGAAGAAGAAGGCTTGATTATTGTCACTATAGCTAGAAATACCACTTTACAGATAATTGTCTTCAAATATATTTTGTGAAAATAATTGTATGAAGTCAGAACAAAACAAAAAATAAAAAAAAATATTACCAGTCAATAAATTATTTTTAAATGGTTCAAAATTTAAGCCATTTTTAATTTTAGTTCAGCCTTTTATAATTTTAACTAAAAAATATAATTTTGGATTAAATTGTCCCTCAATCCTATGCTTTTGTGGATCAGTTAAACATAAAAATTTGATCACGTTTTGTTGCGACTGATTTGTGCAAAAGTGAATTATAATGTCAAAACTATGTATTAGTTTTTGTTGATCCGTCAAAAATTCTTGTTTTCATAAGCAATTGATTTTCATTGTTATTAGAACAAATAAAGTTAATAAACTAGTGTAGATATATAGTTTTTAAAACAATGCATGAAAAATCTGCAAAGAAAATATAGATTGACGAAAATGGTTGCAAAATTTCTGGCTTATGGAGATTATGTAAAACTCCCTTTATAATTTTTGAAAAACACAAATTTTTGCGCACTGAAAAACCACCCAAAACATGAGTGGACAAATAGTCGTAGTTGCTCCTCTTTTAACTTCTGTTTTATCCTATCAAGTACCCATGTATAAGATAATGAAGTTATTACTTCTAAAAAAAAAAAAAAAAATCCTCTCTTTAATAACCTATTGACATGACTCGATTTGCTTATGATTCGTTAAGAATTGTAAACAATAACAAAACAATATAAGAATAGTTTACATAAGAAAGAATAACATGAGCAATGTATATGTAAATTGTCACAACCCCAATACATAAAATCATACATAAAATCATACATAAAATCTTGATATCGATATTCTCAAAATTTTTGCTCAATGCTATATTATTATTATTTTTAACTATTATTATTATCATTACACAATTCTTAAATAACTATAATTACCAAATCATAAACATACAAAAATTATTTGTATCACTAATCTTTGGTTTTCCAAACTACACAAATAATTACATATTACAAAAATTTCTTTTATCTATAATTATCTCCACTCGCACCAACTCTCTATTCTATGTATTATCCTCTAAAAAATAAAATTTTACAATAAAAAAATAAGATGCGAACTTAGTAAGTAAATCAATCAAGTTTTTCTCATGTCAATGTGATACAAAATATATTTTTTTCTTCATTAAAACAAATAGATATGTTTAAACGGATCGATAAATTTTTAAAATTTTTAATAACAAAGAAATTCATTCATATTACCAACATTTTCAGAATGACTCAGTTAGTTAATGTCACATACACCAACGATAATCCGGATCAAAACGTAATTACATATTCTACTTAAAGCGAAAATTTTTCACAATTGATTTTAACACAAACACGCATAGCACATGACAAACAAAATTCTTATTAGCTCGCAAATCTCGCATTTTTTATAGGACTCGGTCAAGTCAGAATAAACACGAACTAACGACGAGAGTCATCAAATACGTTTTTATTCATAAATTATATATATCAACAATATTTTCAATAATTTCTCATAACATCATAATCGGTATGTAAAACACCAAAAATCAACTATTTTCACAACATCTTCAAAACAAGCTTAGTAACGCATCATTTTAAAAACAATAATAGATACATATATAATTTACTTACTTCCGTTTTCGATTCCACGAATATATTTCTATGTCAATGACTGATACCTAAAATCAAATCAATAAAATTGATTTAGGTTAAATGTCATACCTACCACTACTTCCTTAACACATCCATATTTTCAAAATTATAACTTTCATATTTCTCACCTATTTATCATCAATTTTATCATTTCATTAATTCCTATAATACTTCTATCACAACATTAACTCAATTCCAACATTTCATATATATATATATATATATATACATATATACACACACACACACACACAACAACAACAACAACAACAACTCCTTTTATTTTTTCATATTTTTCCACTATCTTTTAATACTACTAACTCAAACCATTATAAATATACATTAAAATAATATACATGTCTAATTTCTAAACTACAATTTAACATTAATGATAAAAATTATAATAGTATTATAAACATACCAAACACATAATAAAAATATCAAATGAGAGTAATTAGAAAAACTTACTAATTTTCTTTTCTTTTTTCTTTCTTTTCTTTTTATTTTATTTTATTATTTTCTCATTTCTTCCCTCATGTTTTCTTATTCTTTTCTTTCTTTTCTTCTTTTCTTTCTTCCCTCACGTTTTGCCTTCTCTTTTTCAATTTGAAAAATCCTAATTATCCTAATTTCTTAATTAATCACAATAATGGATGGTTTGGATCACATCTAACTAATCCAATGGACCAAATTCATGTCACCTATCTTTTACTTTATTTGGCTCAAATTAATCCGTATCTATAAACTAATCACTTGGCCAAAATGATGCCAATACTTTCGACAAATGTAAGGTGGAGAATAAATGCAAATGGATGGTTAAGATTAAATGATAAATGAATGAGTTAGATGTATGGATTTAATTCCATTCTTGAGCCTAAACAACTCATAGACTTACATTATACATATAAGCCTAAAACAAATCCATGGCCCAATCACTTACAAACCTAAAACTCATTCATAATTTAGCTTACAACCTAATTCTTACAATTAAAAAAAAAAACTAATCCAAACATTATATTGATTCCAAAAATCCAATTATAAACCGAAATTTTAAATTATATAAAATTTTAATTAAAACAAATAATGTCAAATTATACGATTAAAATTTTAAAATACTGTGAATGTTACAATTCTCCTCTCCTTACAAAAATTTTATCCTCGAAATTTAATAAGTATCTTGTTCATTGGAATAACTGAGGATATTTTTTTTTTTCGAATTTTCGCTTCTTATTCCTAGGTAGTCTCTTTTACAACGTGATTTCTCCAAAAACACCTTTAGTAAAGGAATTGTCTTAGAGTGTAGTTGTTAATTTTTATGATCCAAAATCTGAACATGAACCTCTTCATATGTCATATCTTCTCTAAGTTAAAATGGTTCATAACTCAATACATGCGTAAGATTAGCAATGTAGTTGCGTAACATTGATACAGGAAATACATTATATACTCTGAACAAAGATAAAGGAAGGGCAAGTCGATAAGTCACATTTCTTACTCTTTCTAGAATTTCAAACGGGCCAATAAACCTAATACTTAACTTTCATTTCTTACCAAATCTCATAACTTCTTTCATTAAACTCACTTTGAGAAATATGTTTTCTCCCACAATAAATTTCAAGTGCTTTTTTTGGTTGTTGGCATAGCTCTTCTTTCTACTCTGGGCAATTTTCATTCTTTCTTTTATCTTCTCGACATCTTCACATGTTTGCTAAACAATTTTCGATCTCAAAATTTTCCTTTCTCAAACCTCATCTCAATAAAGTGACGATTTACACCTCTTTCCATAAAGTGCCTCATATGGAGCTATGCCAATAGTAGATTGAAAACTATTGTTATATACATACTCTACCAATGGTAAGTGTTCATCCCAACTACCCTTAAAATCTAGTACGCATGCTCGTAAGATATATTCCAGAATATGAATGGTTTTTTCCTATTATCTATCAGTTTGCGGGTAAAAGGTCGTACTAAAGTTTAGTTTCACACCCATAGCCACATGTAAACTCCTCCAAAATTTAGAGGTGAATCGTGGATCTCTATCCAAAATAATAAAAATAGACCTACAGTATAATCTAACAATTTCTTTAATATACAACTGTGCATACATATCCATTGAATAAGTGGTAAACACAGGAAAAAAGTATGTCGATTTCATTAACTTATAAACAATTACCTATATTGTGTTGTGACCCTTAAGAGTTCTTGGTAATCCAACTACAAAATCCATAGGTATGTATTCCCATTTCCACTCTAGCACCATTAACGACTTTAATAGACTCGATGGTTTCTAATGTTCAATTTTAACTTGCTGACAAGTCAAATATTACTCCACAAATCGTGCAATGTTAATTTTCATTTTTGGCCACCAAAATTTAGTTCAAAGATCTCTATACATCTTTTGTGCTACCTAGATGAATAGTATACCAAGAATTATATGCTTAATTCAAAATTTTCTATTGTATGCTGTTATCCTTAGGCACACAAAGTCTTCTTTCAAAATACAACGCTTGATGTTTAGCTATTGTGAATCCCCTTCTTCTACTTTCTAGAACTTCCTCTGAAACATTCTTTAAGTACTCTTCCGCTTTCTAAGCATCTTTAATTCTTTGGATCAAGGTTGGTTGCATTGTTAAATAGACCATATATAAGTTAGCGGCCTTCCTTACCACTTCGATTTAATCTTTATCAAGGTCGAACAAAATTTGCCTTTGAGTGATTAAAAATGTGGCCACCTGCCTTGAAGATTTCCAACCCTAGGCGTCAGTTACTACATTTTTCTTTCCCGGGATGATAATTAATTGTACAATCATAATCATTTACCAATTTCAACCATTTTATTTGCATCAAATTCAACTATTTCTGAGAAAACAAATACTTCAAGCTTTTGTGGTCAGTAAATATTTGGCAAATTTTCTCATATAAAACAATGCCTCCAAATTTTTAAGGCAAAAATTACCGTTGCCAATTCTAAATCGTGAGTAGGGTAGTTCTGCTCATACTCCTTAAGATGTTTGGAAGCATAAGCCACAACCTTTCCGTATTGTATCAATACACAACCCAAACCATTCCTAGAGGCATTATTATAAATCATATATTTCCCCCCATTAGATGAAATTGTCAAAATCGGTGCTGTCACTAAGCAATTTTTGAGCTCTTGAAACCTTCTTTCATATTCCTCACTTCATCATACAAATTTTATATCTTTTCGAGTTAACTGGTCAGAGGTGCATCAAACCTAGTGAAACCTTCCACAAACCTTTGGTAATATCCCTTAAATCTAATAAACTCCTAACTTTTGTGACAATTAAGGGTCGCTCCCAATTAACTATTACTTCAACCTTAGTCAAATCCACATATATCCCATCACTGTTCACCACATTTCTCAAAAATACTAATTTTTTCTTCCAGAACTCACGTTTTTTAAACTTAGCATATAATTTCTTCTCCCTAAGGCCTCGTTTGGTTACAACATAAATCATGAGATTAGATTAAAATAGTTCAATCCTATGTTTGGTGCAAAATAGAGGATAAGATAATTTTAATGAGTCCCACATTAGTTATCCCGGGCCCACATGTTTTAAAAGAAAATGATGTAAAATTTTTATACCATGAAAATCTTGGGATAACTTAAGAGAGGATAGGTTAAATATTTGAAATCAAAAAATAATTTGTAAATAATTTAAATTAACATTTTAAAATATTTATTTTAGAGTAATAATATTATGTTATTTTAAATCATTAATTATTTTATTTATTTTTTTAATAATTTTAAAAATAAAATTATATATATAATTTTATCCTATCTAATCCTATCTTATATTATACTTTCCTATTTTAAATTATTAATTTTATCATATCCTATCATGTCTTATCCTGCATACCAAACGAGCCCTAAGTATTTAAAGCACTATCCTCAAATGTTTTTTTTTTTATGATCTTTATCACTTTTCGAATACATTAATATATCATCGATAAATACAATCATAAATTGATTCAAGTATGGATGAAACACTCTATTCATTAAATTTATAAAGATGACTGGGGCATTTGTTATCCCAAAAGGCATCACCAAAAATTCGTAATGCTTGTATCGGTTATGGAAAGCAGTCTTTAGCACGTCATCATTCTTAACTCTGATATGGTGATAACCTGACCTTAAATTGATTGTAAAAAATACTATCACTTCTTGCAACTGATCAAACAAATCATTGATTCGAGGCAAATGATACTTATTATTTATTGTTGTTTGATTAAATATTCTGTTTTCGATACATAATTTTAAGGTGCCATTTTTTTAACAAACAACACCGAAACACCCCCAAGGTGAAACACTAGGGCGTATAAAACCCTTATCTAACAATTCATGTAGTTGACTCTTTAATTCCCTTAATTTCACAGGCACCATTATATAAAGTGCTATAAAAATGGGTGATATACTCAGTGCTAATTCAATACCAAACTCAATCTTCCTTTTAAGAGGTAACTCGAACAACTCTTCAGGAAATACATCTTAAAATTCTGAGACTACAAAATATTTTCCACACATTTTTGTTTCACTCTCCTTAATAACGTAAGCTAAAAAACCTTCACACCATTTTTCTAGTAACTTCGTGGCCTTAATCGTATTGAGCAACCCTTAACCCATCACAAATTGTCTTCCACTGAAATTAAATTCCGGTTAACCCGAAATATTAAACACTACTTCCTTGGTAAAACAGTTTACTACCGCATGATAAGCGGCTAACCAATCAATTCTTAAAATAACATGGAACTCACATATCCCTAGAGAAAATAAATCTACAATAAATTCTCTACCCTCTATACTAATTTTACAAGCCTTGTAAACCTGTTGTATCATCACATTCTCACCCATAAGAGTAGCCATAAACAGCACACAATTCAAAGATTCAGCAATTTTATTAGAAAAACATTCAAATGCATAAGACACAAAAGAATGGGTAGTATTAGCATTAAATAGTACTTTAACCTCTCTATTAAAAAAGGTCAATATACCTGATGTCACCTCGTTCGACCCTTGTGCATCCAACTTGGTGAGAGCATACACGTGCCCTTATATCTTTTGCCTTTTATTTTTCACCTCCTCACATGGAGTAATCGTCCTCTGCATTGCTTGCCTGTTATTGAAAGTGAGTGAATGAATGCATATGAATGTTTTGCTTTACTTGCAGTAGAACGACGACTCAAGTAAGAGAAGACTGAGTGAGGAAAATGAAACGACACAGAGAAGGATACACACACATAGAGGATTTGTTATGTTAACTTGTGTGCGAAGGTCTTTCTTCCTTTACAAAAACAAAACAAAAGAAAAGCAAACTACTACTTCTTCGCGAAGGGTTATTAATTTGATAATATTTAGTATTAATTTATTTACTCTCTGTTACTGTTATTGATGGGGTAGACACTGGGGCAGGACAAAGTTCAAACAATGCTCATGAATAGCAAGCATATAACTGTGTGTTCATTAGGAGGATCAATCCCAATTAAAACTCAAAATAGGCAAGGTCACTGCAAGATTAGCAACCTAGTCTTAGTGTATAGAATATATTGCTCAGGCTAGCTTCAGACAAAACAACTTGGTTAAAGAATGCCTCATCAACTTGAGGTTTAGCCCAACTCTTCAAGTCCAATGTTTGAGCGAACACACTTCCATGATTCAGCATTAGTTGTAAGGTAGTAACCATCCTTCTTCATTCCCCGAGACCCAAATCTTCACTTACTGGAAGAAGAAGGCTTGATTATTGTCACTATAGCCAACATACCTCTTTACAGATAATTCTCTTCAAACATATTTTGTGAAAATAATTGTATGAAGTTAGAACAAAACAAAAAAAAATATTGCCAATTAATAAGTTATTTTTAAATGGTTCAAAAATTAAGCCATTTTTAATTTTAGTTCAGCCTTTTATAATTTTAACTTAAAAAATATATAATTTTGAATGAAATTGTCCCTCGGTCTGACGCTTTTGTTTTGTTTGCGTTGTTCAAGTAAAATGAAAAAGAAACGTAAGAGAAAGAAAAGAAAGAGAAGGTATAGGAAATGTGAACAAGAATTGGATCAAGTTTGTGGATCAATTAAACATAAAACTTTGATCACGTTTGTTGCTATTGATTTGTGCGAAAGTGAGTTATAATGTCAAAACTATGTATTAGCTTTTGTTGATCCGTAAAAAATTCTTGTTTTCATAAGCAATTGATTTTCATTGTTATTAGAACAAATAATGTTAATAAACTAGTGCTTATATGTGATTTTTATAACAATGCATGAAAAATCTGCGAAGAAAATGTAAATCAACGAAAATGATTACGAAATTTCTAGCTTATAGAGATTCTGTAAAACTCCCTTGATAATTTTTGAAAAATACAAATTTTTGCACACTGAGAAACCACCCAAAACATGAGTGGGCAAATAATCATAGTAGCTCCTCCATCAACTTTTATCTTATCCTGTTGAACGCCCACATGTAGGATTATGAAGTTACTGCTTGTAAAAAAACAATCCTCTTCATCCATCTTTAATAACCTGCTGACATTACTCGGTTTGCTCATGATGCATTAAGAACTGCAAACAAGAATAAAACAATATAATAACAGTTTACATGGCATGAAACATGAGGAAGAACAATATGAAAACATGAGAACAACATGAACAATGTACATGTAAACAGCTTAAACAGTACAAATAGAAGGAAAACATAATCAATGACATGAAAATAGTAAGAATATTGTAAAAACAATAAGAAAAATATACATTTAAACATTTAAAAAGTAAGTACAACATAAATCGCCATAAAAGTTATTTTCCCTCGATGAATTTGTAGAGAGAAAATAATTTATATGATTTCTCTCTTGACAAATTTGTTGAGGGAAAACATCCTTACAAACTGTTTCTTTTTAATTAATTCAATGAAGTAAAACAATTTAAAAAAAGTTTTTCCTTGATGAATTCGTCGAGAGCAAACAACCTATAAACTATTTTCTCTCGACGAATTCGTAAAAGGAAAATAGTTAACATTACGTTTTTCCTCGACTAAAAATTTTTGAATACTAATTTCCCTTAATGAATTCATGGAGGAAAAATATTTTTTATCAGTTTTCTCTCGACAAACATCGACAATAGAATTTCCTAAATGAATTTTCGTCAAGGAAATTATTCATCTTTTGGTTTGTCCATTTAAAATTTTCACAAAATCAATTACAAGCTCCATTTCTACTTATTATATTTAGTTCCTAACACCCTAAGCAATGCTTTCTAACTCTAAACCATTCTAAAATATTAACATTGATTAATTTAACAAATTTAAAATACAAAACATACCTCTTTAATGAGAATGCAACCTGGCTAGTGATGTCACACCCTTCGTCGTCTCAAGACCCTGCTCCGGTTGCCGTGAATCATCGAGTCATTTGAAAAATTACAAGTTTGATTACGTGGAATTTCTCATGGGCAATTTCGTCTAAAATTATATTTTTATGGATTAAAATTATGAAGTATTTATGGGTTGGGCTAAATATATATATGAGCTTTGTTTTAAAGGTACAACATTCAACTCGGAAAATCTCTTACTTGGAGGTTCAACATTGCTCACTAAAGGTGGAGGTAAAATAAGAGAGTAAAAGGGGTCAAAATGTTAAAAACATAAAGCTAGTGAACCAAAATTTAAATATAGTTTATAATTTAGGGATAAAAAAAAAATTATTTTCTAAATTTAAAGAGATTAAAATGTAAATTATAATTTCTTTTATGTATAATTTTGAAAAAAAAAAATCTTTCAAAATCATTCAGACACGTAATTTAAAATAATAATAAAAAATTATGATATAAATTTAAAATGTATAATATTATTAATATAAATTTATTATCATATATTTTTATAAAAAAAAAAAAAAAGCATAAAGTTGGTTGTTGCATTTTCAGAATTTGGAATCTGTCCAATAAAAATAAAAATAAAAAGCTGAGAATCCACCAAAATCACAACTCTTTTCTCCTGAACTCTTTTAATCACTATTATTATTGCTTACCTTTTAAGCCAACAATTCCAGTAACGTTCAAGCATTACCCTTGGCTTTCTTTCCTTCACGTTTTTGGCTTCAGAATTTAGATCCTATAAGAATTTAAGCATAACCCAGTTCTTAATTCTCAAGATCCAAACATTATTCGCTGAGATAAAAAAGAAAAAAAAGAAAAAAAAAAGGGAATTCGGAAGATGTGTTTCGGAACCAAGATATGCATGTGCTTCATTTGTTTGATTGCGGTGGTGATACTAATCGGGTTGCTATTTGGGTTCGGAGTATTCAAGAAGGCATTTCACGAGGCTAAGGATAATCTGCATGCATGTGATCCTAATATTCATGGTTCTCTCTGTGGAACTGGAAGACCCTTCTTGGGTTATGTCCCTCCTCCCAGCCCTTTCTAGATTATCATTGATTCATTATATGTTTGTATCAGTAGGATTTCGGGATTATTCATGTCGGATCTATAAAATAATATTATATGTTTGTTTCTTTTTACGTTTTTGACATTGATGATGTTGCTGATGATGGTGAACGATTCAATCTAGTTTTAGTTTATTATTTCTTGATTCTAAAGTTGAATTTAAAATCCTATAACGATTCAGCAATGCTTGATAGTTGATACTATAGTCAGCTAGTTTAGAATTCCTTCAAGCACCGATCAGTCCCACAAAGCGTTTGAAAAGTGATTGTAGTTTTCAGCTAGACAAAGAGGAAGTACCTTGCTAGACCAGTCTGGTCATTGTGTTTTAACATTTAAGCACTTTTTGGCCGTAATGGCTTGAGAGAATCAGGGATTGTCTGTCAATGTGCATTCTAGCTTCATGGAAAGGAAGATAATCAGTGTTCACATTCAGTCCCAAGAAGGATAGATACAATACAAGTGTTATTTCAGTAATATGGTTGGATCAGCAGAAACACGAAAGCTGGCATCAAATGTTCGTATAACAAACAGGTTTAACCAAACAGATTTGGCATAATAAGCTCATAACATAACTGGATAAGAATGTGATTTTAGCTATGAAATTTTTTAGTATATAAATATGGCTACCACCTTGTATAACATTGAAGAAAAATGGATTGAAATGCCGTAGCTTTAGCATAAGCTCATCACAAAATTGATTGAATGTACATTTGGTGGAAGCAACCAACAATGTCACAGTATAGTACTAGCAAAGTGATGATGATGGGATGAACAAAATTCTTCCTCTAGACATATCCATTTGGTTTCTCTCCACTTTTTGCTGATCTCTTCTGCAAGTCTGCATCATAATGTTGGATAGCAGCATCTAGAGCCTGCACCAAAGTGGTTCTTTTCCATGAGTTTGATGAAAATACAAACACAACCCAATCTACTTTTTTTTTATCAGTTTTTATATTTTCTTTCCGAGAAAGTTCACAGTCAAATGCACTAAAAATCCATGCAATCAAACCCAATGCAGTGCTAACCTGTTGCATGGGGCGAACAAGGAGGGAAACCTCGTGCCGGAGATCTGATGGCAAAGATTCCTTCATTTCCTGGGGTTTGATAAAAGAGAAAGAAATGATGTAACTTGACTTGTAATTACTAATGCCCTTTGTAAATCCCATGATAAAACAATCAAGGATATAGAATATTGAATATTAGATGTTGCACTTCACCAGGCACCACAAAATATATCAACCCCAATGCTTTTACCATAATAAAGTTAAGAAATTAACATACTTCATGCCAATTGTTCTATTCACCAGTCAAACTGTACGAGAATGCTTGACATGGAGTAAAGAGATAAGCAACTGATAATACAATATTTTATCCACAAACTGGGTGATTTCTATACATCCACAGATCCAAAAAGTGGATAACATCAAAGTGGTGCTCATGGTAGTCTGGCACTCTACTAATCATACTAAAAGCAAAAGGGTTACCAAATCTTTCATACATTGCAATTTACCTTAAACAACAACTCTGTTACCTCAGACAAATGGCTCAAGGAAAATTTTCCTTTTCATGGGATTAATAAAATCATGTAAAAACAAGAAAAACAAGGAGATAGGAGAAAACCCAAGGTCCCTAGGTGAAAAAACTGTAAGCAACACAGGAAATGTAGTAGGAGGAAATTTTCAGCATTTTAATTTAAAGTAGTAGAATAGAAAATACAAGACCAAGTGTTTGGTACACCATTACCGAGAGTAAAAAATACAGCAGTAAATAATCTTAGTCCTCTACCAAAATGTTCTTTTCTGCAGTAAAGCTCTAAAAGACCCATCAATGATGCTTGTTTCACTAGCAATTAATTCAAGGCAAAGCCATGAGCAAATACAAAAGCCAAAAGCTGTAATTTAGCCAGCATACCTCTAGCTGTGGATAAATATTTGACATGGCATCCTTCAGTCTGTTTACCTGCATATATCAGAAAAAGAACAAGAAACATAGAAATGCTAAATCCAATGAATCAAAAGTGACATCCATAAATGGACAATCATGTTAAAAGAACTCTGACCAGAGGCATGTTCTAATGTTGTGTAATGCATCATTTATCCTAATTTGCTAATTACACATTTTGGGGCAATACTTACTGACTACTTTCAACAATGCTGCCCTAAGATCCACTTCCTAGAAAATAGAAAGCTTCCTTCCAGTGTCATCCGCTGTAGTAAAAAATGTGTACCCCTCCCCCAAGTACTTAATTTTTTTCAACGTGGCATTTTTGTCAGGGGTCTACTCTATCTGGCGTTTGAATTATTTCAATATGACAGCCTAAATTTCTTTGTTCAAAATGGGCAATTTCTAGCTCAACATTATTATTATTATTTTTTGTGGAGGGAAATATGACTCACATTTTGTGGGACCTGAACCTTCTGGGCTTGTTGGTCACCCACAAAAACTTGAATGCACAAATCATCAAATGTTATTCATTTTTATTTGAATTGAAATTTCCATAAATCCTGGCCTCGACCAAAATGAAACTATAAATCTTGGAATACCATGAAAATCTATGCAGATTTATGGAAACTTCTAACATTCTGAAAGAGGAAAAAATTTAAATAATTCTTTGAAAATTTAAAATCTTGTTTAGAGAACATCAACCTTTAATTTGAAAATATATATATATATATATATATAAATAATAAATGAATCTCATTTGTGAAAAATGAACAAGAATATTTACCTTTGTGTAAAGATATGGGGTAGTAATTGGATATGATGACCAGAAATGCTTCAGTATTTCTTGAAGGGATGTCCAATGCTGCAGACAAGAATAGTTTTCTCTGTAAACATAATTTCACTAAAAAGAAAATAAAAAACTATCAATAGAATTAGTAAGCTCAACAAGAAGCAAAGAATTTGATTTAGTTCAATATGAAGTCTAATGCTGAACATTTCATGTATCATTAGCTCAGTTAAATTCAAAATCAATTAGAGAAGACAGAATAACTATATATTATTTATAAAAGCCACAGTTAACTCACATAATGCAGTTTCTCCTTCGTTGTATTTGGCAATCTGTCTAAAACACTCTGTTGGGGATTTTTCCCAAGATGATATTTGATACTAGAGATATTATGGGTCAACACATTAAATACCTGGACACAAAGATGAACAATTATACTCTTGAATTAATGTTATAAATCCGCTATTTCTACATATAAGACATCAATTACCACGACAAGCAAAGATGCTAATACCTTAAGAGCAGCTTCGGGATTAACTACGGGATCACTCAATCCAATGTCTCTAATCTTGGAAATTGCACCCCTCAGAGAACTATATGCTTCCTGGGTGCTCAAGCTGCATTTCATGGATTCCACTCTAGCCTGTGCATCTCTGGAAGCTTTTAGTGCGTTAGCTTGTTGAGATTCAAAGTACTCCCGAGCATCCTAGATTCAGAAACAGAACAAAAATTATCAATTGAACAAAAATAAACTGACAGCAGAAAATGCGAAGGAAGCAAACCTTAATGCTAAGTGGGGCTAGAGGAAGACTATGTGGTGCCTGGAGATCCTCAATTTCGGCCACCTGGGAGATTCTATCCAATCTCTCATTTGCATTTCCATCTGTTCCCTCCTTACCTATATTAAGTGCAAATAACAGGGAATTATAGCAGCAATAGGGAAGCTTAAAATTGGAAATGGATTAAAGAAGGAAATCTAAACCATACTAACCCTGCTTTGACCTGGCAAGTGCCTCTGCTACAGCCTTTGTGTTGTCTTCTCTCTCCACATCTGCATTGACGTTGTAAAAACAGTTAAAATCTATAAATAAGTTCATTAAAGAGAAGTATGTCAAACAATGAAGAAAAGTACTAAAGATGTAGAGGAGAGTAAATTCTATGGAGTACCTTACCTACAGTTCTTCCTTCAAGAACAACAGCAGCATGCCTGTTAAGGTCTTGCAACAGAGTCCTTCTGTAATGCTCATGCTGCGATTCATTTACTTCCTTGCTACCATCCCGAAAGATCCCATGATCCTGCAGATCAACATATTCAAAAAATGCTAATAAAAGAGTTTCCAGCCAATTCAAAAATTAGGTTAGAGGAGCAGTCCTGGCACTTTTTGACAACAAATACACTGTCAGGAACAGCATATGACCAACAATAAGTTTATTATAAGCCCAAGATAGAGTAGGAAACTTGAAAATATGAAAAGTGATAGAAGACCAGGCAAGTAGAAAGAAATGAGAAATAAATAAATTGGAGAATGGTGTAATCCAACTTACAGGAAGATGGGTGTAATCATCCCCTTCATCAGCTTCCATGTCTAAGGTTGGATCAACCCGTCTGATCTGCAATAGTATGAAGGCTCTTAAAGACAAATACGAGAAGAGAGAAATAAAATAAAGAAGTGGGAATCCTTTTAGTAATACAAAGATGTTAATTTGAACAATTATGTATCCAGGGTGCAACTATCCAAGAAAGAGCACCTTCTTCCTAACTTCACTTGCCAATATGTCATCTTCCTTCAGAAAAACAGCGAGCTCCTCATCCTCAGCAGCCTCTGCTGCTGCAGCATTAGCATTGTTCGTACGGTTAAGGTATTCAGCTCTACAATATTTGGTCCAGAATTCCATTTCTGTCATCTAAATTCGAATATACATATATCATACACCAAAAACACAGAAGCAAAAAATTCAAAAAACTAAAAGAGATATCAATAGTTGACATAACAGTAAGGTTGATCATTGGCAATGCCTAAAGAGTTAAAAGGGTAGTTCCAGCATTAGCATTACCTTGTTGGGAACTAAAGTCAAGAATGCCCGGTGAACAGCTGGTTTCTCAGCAAAAATCTAGAAGAAAATTTAATCATCAACACAAAGAAAAAAAAGTTGGATAAAAGGAGTAACAGCAAGTAAGCCAAGTGTTTGGAAATTATCTCCATACCACTTGAAAAGCAAATTAGCGACATGAGATGACATGGTAGTACTGAATTATTAGCCCCAATGCCCAAAAACAGATTTCTTCAATGGCATAGATTACTGACCTTCAATTAAAAAGGTTTTTCTGTTTGCAATAACAAAGATTATGCTAAGCAAAAAATTGAGAAAAAAAAAAATCATTTGAAGTTGATAGTTACTATCAATGATTGGTAGGTAAGATTTTCATACATAATTTCTAAAACACTGCACATCTTCATCATCAGTAACAATAATTTTCTATTACATGAATTGTAAATCAACGGTTCGGCAAAGCATGTTGTAGTAAATGTTTCCTTCTCTTTTTTGTTAATTAATTCTGGCTTAATTTTTCAACCTTTTCTCCTTACTCCTTGGCAGCCCATTTTAGGTTGGAACCTACCAATAACATGACCAATACTAAAGCTCAAACAATTTTTTCATATCAACTTCAGTTAATTATGCTCCTAAAATGACTACCAAATAAATCCAGTAATAAATATGTACAAAATTGAAAATAAAAACCCTGACAATCAATTATGTAGTAGATCAAAATGAGAGGAGACTCACACCTGTAAAATAATCTCTGGAGTCAAACTAAAGGTGACTTTGTTTGTCTGAAATAAAAAGAAACAACTATAAAATTTTCATGCGTTAAATTACACGGCAACTAATAACAAACTCGATACGAAAAAAAAAATCTCACATTCTTGCAACAGAGAGAGAGAGAGAGAGAGAGAGAGAGAGAGAGAATTACATACTCGGCCATCAGTTGCAGGTCTGATATCTGAAATCATGACACTTTTAAAACCAACACGCTGTTTTGACTTCCTGCTGGAGTCTCTATCCAGCAACTTCTGCATTATGAACAAGCAGCAGAATTACAATTACACGTCCCTCGGTAATTATTTGATCTTCCTATAAACAGAACAGTACCTCAATGTAGATGTTTATCCATTGGAGGAAAGTGATAGAAATTAAAAAATAGCAGAACATTCATATGTTAAATGATATGGCAAAAGTCATAAAAAGCACAATATTTAATCATAGATCTTCAAAAAGAAATCCAACCTTTCTTGCAGCCCAAAATTCAACTTCTGTCAAGATATTACCACCTACAAATTGCCGATGAAGTTTCTGCAACTCGCTGTGGAGGAAAACTTTTGTGATATCAAGCAAACCAAAACTAAATAATTACTAGATTTAAGATCAATGGTAACTCAGCAGAAGAAGAAGGATCTAAAGTTGAACTATCATCTGGTAACTAAATTACACAAGCATATGAAATGGAAATAATTACTTCTAAGACATGAGTATGAGAAAGTAAAATTACCTATCCTCTTGCAAGAGCTTAATCCGAAGCTCCATTTCTGCTTTACCAAGTTGTTCATCAGGTAACTTAACAACAGATTTTTCAGGAGCAGCATTTGGAGGTTCTCTAGACTTCTCAAGGACTTTACCTGTTCAAGAGGCACCAGGCAGCGCACAATCAGAACAAATAACTTAAACCAAAACATTATGCATATATTGCTTTATTTATTTATTCATTTTTAACTTTTAGAAGGCAACCACTAAGTGGGTATTTACTCAACAAAAAAAGGAATTAACATGTAAACCTTCCTAGCAAATGAAAGTCCGAGTCAATAGCACAAGCACTAACACAAAAGCAACTAAAATCTTTCATTAAATTGATGCGACTTACTCACAAAATCTCGACAAACATGAAGATCCGAATAACTATCAAACTCAAGAATGTAGCTTCCACCCTGAAACAACACTCACATTACACAAAATGTACCCTACCTCAGATAAAAATGGAAAGCTAACAGCTGATGTGAAAATGTGGAATACAAAACCTGAACATTGGATAAATTAATCAACGGCGGCTTGTTTGATCCCTCCTTAGTATATTTATGCCCTGTAAATAAATTCCATAAAAATTAGGAAAACTTGAAAAATTGTTTCCAGCAATAATTATCAATATAATAAAATAACAAAAAAAAAAAAAACCCACCTTGAATAGACTTAAACTCCACAACCAGCTTCGAACTGGAGTTCCTATTATCCGGTATGAACATCAATTTTTTATCATTCTTCACAAACGAAGAATAAAACACTTATTAATAATGCATTAACGATTAATAAGCGAGCAAACAGAATAAAAAATAGAAACTTTAACATCAGGAAACGATGTTGAAAGAGAAAACAAAACCATTCTGAGAGCACCGGGAGAGCCGGGGTCCTTGACGGAGGTCTTGTACTTGGCTCGCTTCGTCACCTGACCGCTCGACATGGTGGTCGCAGAGGGCAATCACCAAATCATTCAGTAATTCAATGAATCAATGAAAGTTTAGATATTGAAAGCGGGACAGAGAATTCACTGATCTGAAAGAAAGAGAAGAATCTTGTGATTAATTGAGAAGAAACTGCGCAGTATTATGGAGCTAGATGAGCTCGGGATTCGATTGCTATTTGCTAAGCTAAGCCATGGGCAAGACAATCAATCAATAAATCCCTGCCTACCTGCAATGCAATGCAATGCAGAGAGCACAAACCGCTTCTTTATAACAAGGTTTTTCTTAATAAGTATATATGTTATGTACTTCATGAACTACATCGAAAACGATACTACTGCTGCTCAATAATTTCCTTTTTTTTAATAAATAAAAAAAAAATTATACTTTGATTATCATATGATACGTGTTCTTATAACATTGGCCAATATAAATTTAACACGCGCTCTCGACCACACTACACGCGCTCCCCACCACTCAGAATCCTACGACCTTTCATTTTTAAATAACCAAATCGAAAGGAGTCCAGGTTGAAAGTAAAAACAAGACCTGATACAATACGAAAACTGAGAAACTATAAAGCATTAGATACAATCAAAGCTTCGCACGAGTAATCCAAAGTTGGAAGAAAGGTAGAGATCCAATCCGAGGAAAAATGAAGATTACAGTAATGACTGCAAATGAACAGATCATCAGCTTGGACGTTGACCCTCATGAAACCGTAAAACCCATAAGCCCTTATATAATATGCATATCTGTGTAGAATTATTGATTAATATTTAGTTTTTCTTTCGGGGATTTCTGTAACAGGTTGAAAACGTGAAAGCTCTTCTTGAAGTGGAGGTAAAAATCCTTCCTTGTTGTCTTTTTGGATTAAAGGTTTGAAATTTTGGTTAAGTTTTTGATGATGGGTTATTTTGATGCTGTGAGTATGTCAATAAGAAAAAAGTTGGAATTTTGAAAGTGAAAACGACAGTCTTATTATGGTTAATGAATTATAATTTTTGTTTATTTGTGTATATGAGCAGACGCGAGTGCCGCTTCAGCAACAGCAGCTACTCTATAATGGGAGAGAGATGAAGAATGTTGAGAAATTGAGTGCATTGGGTGTTAAAGATGAAGATTTGGTGATGATGGTCTCTAATGCTGCATCTAGGTGTGTTACACAATGCTGGCTCTGTTACATTGCTTTTCTAATGTTGTGATTTCCTCCAAGAGCATTGTTTTTTAATGGGCCCCAGATTGATCCATCTTATTGGTTATTGCAATTTTGGCATAGTTATTAAGTTGTCATAATTTGGTTGCATGAATTTTTGTAACGATGGCTTCAACATCAATAGACCAGCTTAATGCATACTGACTTTAGGGTTTTGTAATCTAGTTATGTATGCTAACAATTTAATTTCTTAATAATGTAATAATTCAGTTATTTATCAAATAAAACTTAATAGTTTTTTGTCGCTATTTTCTCAGAGGGCATTTAGAGTTGGAAAGCAATGCTACTAGAAACTCCAAAATTGAGTGGTTTTTTTTATGTCAATTGAACCAGAAATGATAGATATACATGGGATTCTTGTATATTAAATGGTTGAATTAGGAAGAAAATTACAAGTCACAACACGATACTGCCATACTGGAAAAAGAAGTTAAGGGCTGTAAAATTGTTTAGTCAAAAATCTGTGCAAACATGAAAAACAAAGGAAAAAAAAAAGAAATGCCTCTTCTTATTGAAGTCTGACATGATAACTTCTATTGAGTAAAGTATAAGATAGCCTGCAAATCTTTTTATTTCTGCCATTTTTTCATAGTTCATGTACAGTTTGCTTCCAAATCTATTGCATGCCCTTTATGGCTAACTGTCGAAATTCCAAATTGTTTCAGCACGTCAACCAACGATGTGAAATTGAATCCAGATGGGTCTGCTGTGAACCCAGCAGCTTTTCAGCAACAAATTCGAAATGATGCTAATACAATGACACAACTGTTTCAGGTAGACTTGACTGTTGGTTGAAGAACCATCCATCATTGTACACATTTGCCTGGTTTTTGCAGCCAGTTCTTATATTTGTGGGTTTCTGACTATAAATTGTTATTGAACTTTCAGAGTGATCCTGAATTAGCACAAGTTCTTCTTGGAAATGATCTCAATAGACTGCAGGACCTATTACGAGAGCGCCATCGTCAAAGATCTGAGTTACGACGTCAACAAGAAGAGGAATTGGTAAGTAAGCTTGTATCCCTGTGAATGAAAGTTTTCTGTTTCTAGACTATTCTTGTTCTATCCAAACTATGGATTGTGATTTTAATAGACATTTTTTACCTTATAATTTAGGTAAGACCTTTATGAATTGACTATGGATTTTAAATGATAAGTGATTCATCTATATCCTTCGTGTTTGCTTTAGGCACTTCTTTATGCAGATCCTTTTGATGTCGAAGCACAAAAGAAAATTGAAGCAGCCATTCGCCAGGTCAGTGTTAATTCTGAAGGTTGTAAATAACAAACCAACAACAACTTCGGCATGTAATCTTCTATGTTTCTGCATTGTTTCTTGCCGTTAGATTGAATTGCTGAATATCTTGTTATAAAGGTTCAGTTTTGCAAACTTCTTACTGTTACTGGTTTTTTCATGTGGTTTGTCTCCATGAGTTCCTTCTATGAAATTTTCAGATCTTCTATAATTAGAATTTCTCCATGAGATTGAATGGAAGATTACTTTCTGTTCTCTTTTCATGTTACCTAGAGGGGGCCGCATCTATTATTTATAGATCATTGACCTGTTGCATATTTTTTAATTTCATTTGCAGAAAGGAATTGATGAGAACTGGGCAGCCGCCCTGGAGCATAACCCTGAAGCTTTTGCAAGGGTGGTATGTATGCTTGCCAACCTTGTACACCACTTTTCAAATTCATTTGGTTTTTTGTTTTAGCTTTAATGCTGTTTGTTTAACTATTCAGGTTATGTTGTACGTTGACATGGAGGTGAATGGTGTTCCTTTGAAGGTAAAGATGATAAAAAAATGATTAACCGGTGCTCATGTTGCGTTATATCTTTTTTTTTTTTTAATCACTTGGTTGGGCATGGTATAGGATACCAAAGCTTATACTGTTTTGTGTCTTCTTCTTGTTAGTTTCTCTCATGTTCTCCAGAACACAATTTAGTCCTGGGACTTCTCTTGGTTTCTTTCTTCACATTTCGATGAAATCTGTTGCAGTTAATGATAGACGCATATAAGATTGCCTCCTTGGGTGTATTACGTGCACCTTATTACTGAGAGTCTTAGGAAAGCAAAAAACTTATTTAACATGTTTATGGTTCTCTTTCAGGCATTTGTGGATAGTGGTGCACAGTCAACAATAATATCAAAAAGCTGTGCAGAGCGATGTGGGTACGTGTTATGTATCTTTATCATTTTGTTTGTGTTACTACTGTTTCATTTCTGAAGAATCCCTTTGCCATGCAAGTTACTGTTG
This sequence comes from Cedrela odorata, assembly GCA_035584115.1. Classification (NCBI taxonomy): domain Eukaryota; kingdom Viridiplantae; phylum Streptophyta; class Magnoliopsida; order Sapindales; family Meliaceae; genus Cedrela; species Cedrela odorata. Next base: position 9,716,180 of record JAXCLQ010000005.1, on the reverse strand, counting down.
TACATGATTGAGTTAGTTAAGAATAGTAAAGCATGGACCCTTGGAAACTTACATCTATACTTAATCAATCTATGAATGGATGATATGCTTCTATCACCTCTCATTGTTGTACAACGAGGTCAATATAAATGCTATAGGAGCCAGTATTATTGGATGGCACTTTTTGCATGATCTGTTAGATATAATTGTCTCATTCTTTACTCGGGATAGATGGCTATGACTTTGTTTTATAGGGATGGGAAAGGTTTGAGTTAAACATAGAAGAATCAGATGATGATTTTGTAATAGGCCGGCCAGGGTCTTTACCTGCTTTCTTCATAATTTTTTGTAATCAACATATTATAAACCATTTTAAGGAGACCATTTCCTGATTGCTGGTTCCTTGCCATGATTTTGTTTTAGTTAAAGCACATATCATATATATTTTCTAATTTGTAAGAACTTAAAAGATCTTTGTTGTAATGCTGTTAAATGGCTATTTACAGATTGTTGAGGCTTTTAGATGAACGTTATAGAGGCGTTGCTCATGGAGTAGGTCAATCAGAGATTCTTGGTCGAGTACATGTAGCCCCAATCAAGGTATCAAATCTTTTTACATCTGGATCTTAAAGAGCCTATACCTTATGCATTGGTGACAGACTTTTCTTTGAAATTTGAATCTCTACCTTATGCTTAATGCTTCCTTGAACTTCGTTAGTATCTATTTTTTTCTTCCTTTTATCAATTTTTATTTTTTATTTTTACTTCATGTAGATTGGGAATGCATTCTACCCGTGTTCATTTGTGGTACTGGATTCCCCCAACATGGAATTCCTCTTTGGACTGGATATGCTCCGCAAACACCAGGTAGCATCATCTCTTGGTCTAATTTCTAATTTAGAGGCCCATTTCAGTTCTTTAATGAGATTTACCGGGATTTGTTTAATTATTTAATGGAGCCATTGCCTGCAGTGCATCATTGATCTAAAAGAGAATGTCTTAAGAGTTGGTGGAGGAGAAGTGTCAGTACCATTTTTGCAAGGTTGGTCTTCTCATTTCTGTATTTATGCAATTGGTTTCAAGTTTATTTTCTGTTTTGTGGTAGTCATTATTTTCCATGTATGCCTAAAGTGCTTATGTGGCTCTGTAGATTTCTATGGAAAGTTGAAATTAAGTTATGTGCTTTTCAGAAAAAGACATTCCTTCTCATTTTCTGGATGAAGAGAGGTATTCCAAACAAGCATCCAGCTCAGGAACTGCAGTAAGTCTACTCTTGATAAAGCAGATTTCCCTTCATGCCCCACGTTTCCTAATGATTCAAATGAATGAACTTTATATAAATTGTTGCGTCATAGACTTTTAAATGTTGACGCAGATCTAATTTATGTAAATTAGTCTAAATTGATTTTTGTCAGACTAAAACCGTAAATCTGTTCTTAATTGGACTGCCAAGGTTTCATCCTGTCCTACAGGAGTAGGATTGTTAGTAACTTGAAGTATTTATATGATGATCGGTTAAAATACTGGGGAAATTGCATTCACTCAGGTTTTTATTACTTGGTTCCTCTCATTTATCATTCTCATGCTTCTTCTGGTTGAAAAAGACTACATTGTAGGCTAGGCTGTGGCCATATTATTTGGTTGGTATGCTTCACATATATTGTTTTTGTCAAGAGAAACAGCGCATGGTGTACAATTTCTCTAAAAATGTTCCCTTGTTAATTGATGTAGTTGTTAGCATGTTTAGTAATTCATGTTTAGCTATATCTCTGTGCCTGTTGTAAGTTTGGTGTTGATCATTTGTGATTACCAGGTGACATCAGGAATATTGGATAAGAAAAGTAATGTACCTGTGGGAGGTCAATCCTCTGGTTAGTATCTGGCCTTTTTTTTTATATATATTTATTTTTACTTTTTATTTTTTATTTTTTATGTCAGTCATGCCAGTTTTGTCATTTGAACGTTGGAAAAGAAGATTAACGGATACTACTTTGGGTCGTGATAGCTGTGGCTGTTTTTTTTTTTTTTTTGTACACTGTCTTATTAATGTGGTCTGTGAATTTGATTGTATTTGTATATTACTGAAGATCCTTGTTTACTTGCATTGGTCACAGGAGGCACTCGTGGTGATGCGATGCAGGTAATTCTGAATCGTTCTATTTGTTTTGTTGACCACTAAGGCTTATTACAGGAATTCCACGGATGACACAGTTTGCCATCCGTCCGTTGGTAGTTAAATCATCAATCTAAATTATTCACCCCGGTGGTTATTTTTTAACTGAAATCATTTGGCTGTAGGGAGCTGATTTTGAAGCCAAGGTTGCAAAACTTGTTGAGCTGGGTTTTGGAAGAGAGGCAGTAATACAAGCTCTTCAATTATTTGATGGCAAGGAGGAGCAGGCAGCTGGGTTTCTATTTGGAGGCTAGAGTTTTTCGAATTTTTGTTTACAGTTGGTCAAATAATTTAATACAAATTTGATACAAATTTCACTGCACTGGAATTGTGTTTGATATGGCATTGCATTTGAACAATTTATACTCACAAACATTCCTGCAATTCCATGAAATGCACTCATTTGATGTTCTTAACATGGTGTTATTCTCCTGGGCATTAATTTGTTCTCTCGTTGCTTTTACTGTCAAACTTCATGCATTGAAGAGATTCATTTCAAATCAATTTCGCCGTAACTGTTGCTTATTGGTTAATCCTCAACGCTGCGGCAACAGAGGATCTCTCTCTGCTGGAATTTACTGGAATAAGGTGCAGCAATTGTGTGCATGACAGAATCACTCACAACAGCAAGTTAGATGCGAGCTGCATGCAGCAAATCCACCAACAAAATCACAATCAAATACAAGAACAATAAATTGTGTGAACAGAAAAAATTTATGCCATGTTAAACTCTCATTCCATGCTCGGCGTAATCAATCTTACGGGAAAACAAAAAAAGATGTTTCTGTAACTCAAAACAAAATCTTCATATGACACAACAATGATTAAAACCTTTCTGCCAGTCTAGCAGTAACAGATCTAAGTTTTGAATAAACTTTTCCAGCAGGAGAACCCAAAATAAGGCTGCATAGAGAATCCCTTGCAATTTATTATTGGCAAATGATCCTAATATGTGAATTTTGGTATCTACAATCACAGTCTTAGTCTTTGTTGCATTCTCGATAGCAAACCTGGTTTTGCCACCTTTACCAGACAATCTTCCTATGGCACGAGACAAATGTTCACCTCGAAGAGTTTTAACATCCTTGATTTCAAAAGATTCCACATAGAGCTCATCCAACCGCAAAAGGCCCATTTGGCATTCGGATAATATCAAACCCCAGCATGAAAGCATGGACAAAATCTGTACACTTCTGCAGATTACTGGTGTCGGGTGTGTCTGGTCTGGTCTTCAGTTCAACTCTACAAGCTTTAAGATTAATGCGGATATCAATTTTCATCTTCTCATAAATAGGGGTAAAGATATCCATCCATGCCTTCTTAAGAAGCGAGTGCCGGTGTGGTGGAACTGAAACCTTCCAAAACTGAACTCGACCATCTGACATCTCATGAGCCTTCAGAGGCTCAAAATTTGGCTTAGGTGGACCCAGATTCAGATTTCGGTTCTGATGGAACTGATACAATTTCCATGGAAACAGGGGCCTCATTGGACTGCATCTTCAAATTTTCTGAACTCTGCCCCTAAATGCAAAAATAAATAAATGTATTAGTTAGCCATAAATATAAAAACGGTAGTAGCAATGAAAATGAAGACATCACACACACACACACACACACACACACACACACACACACACACACACTTGCTGATAATACGAAGACACGCACATTTGCCACACACACACACACATTTGCTGATAATATGAAGAAGAGACTGTGAAACATCATATGCGAGAAAAAAAATTATTTTATAAACTGGGTTTGTTGTTTAAGAAAACTAGACCCCCAAGAGCAAGTGTTAAGAATTAATTACCGATCATAATATCACATCAAGAATCTAATTTTTATTTGTCCTCCTACTAGGATATTTCATAGAAACCGTTCCAATTGGAGCAGATAACAATAGACCACAAGCACAGAATATATGTTGGTGAACAAACAATCATCAAACAAATAGAGCCAACATAGACAGCAAAATTACGAATATAAAAATAAAGAAGAAGAGAAAGATAAACTTGCAAATGAAAGTTAATAACCCATCAAAAAATTGTGCAGTTAATCAAACAAAGCAATACGATGAGGCAAGGATTTGCCGGGAATTCCGGATCTGCACTACGTTCAGCCACGCCACAGTGATTTTAAATGATATTTAATTCATAAATAATTTGATTAAGAATAAATAAATAAAACAGGGAATTACCCGAGTTTTGGTAACAATTTAAACGATATTCGTCTTGGCAGTTGAGAAGGCGAAGTTGGACTGTTGGGTGCTTCGCAGTTCGAAGCTCCAAAAAGGGTTCAGTAACAGGGTTTTAGTTGTTTAGTTAACCTGCCAACTGGCCAGCCCAATCCGCTGCCATTTTAGCTCAACTGAACGATCCCAACTAACTGTAAACGGCTAATTGTGACATGTCGTTTATCAATTTGTTACAGTTTTGAATTGTCGTCCATTAAACTCTCAAACTGGCACAAGGTTGCCTTGTTAATTTTTGCCTGTGTTCTACTTCTATCATTCTGTTTTTAGCAATATTTATGATAAAATTATTGGATTATTGTTTACATATTCATGGTAGGAAAATAAATATTTTTTCTGTAATGGGGTTAACATGGGCTTGGGAGCCTAACACTCTTGGGTCCAAAAAGACAAAAAGGAAAAAGGTTGTAAATTCTAATGGTAAAGTTCATAAGATCCTAATAATATTCCCTCCATATTCTCATTCTAACAAGCTAACTCCATATTCCCTCCATCTTCCGTATAGTTCTTGTTCACCAAACTTGAGATTACTATTGCAAGTCAAGAACCTCAGAGATTTCCTCTTTAAGGTGAGTTGAATATTCTTTACACAAGAAAAACTATATGTTTCCTTGCTGCTTATGTTGAGTCTTGGGTAATTGATTTGGTCTTGATATTTCAATTTTTTGATATACAAAGTTGCTATGTCAACTTATCTTACTGAAGTTATTCCGAATTATTATGCTTTTGATGTTGTAAATTATGTTATCTGTAATGTTTTCTGTGGCCATAAGAGGCTTCTTTGAAGGAGCTTTCGAAGAACATAAGTTGACTGAAAATTGGTATTGATAAACAATCTTTTTACAGATAAAAAAAAAAAAAAGTTGAAATGATTGTTTTGTGAACGCCAACACTCTGTTGGTGATCAAACCAGTTTGGCCTAATAGATTGTACAATTATATCTTTGAGATATTGCTCTAGGCTGTGTTTTCTGGTTAGTCCTCATAGATCTTGGTTCAGTTCTCAGCAAATTGATCGTATTTTGCAAACTTGACCTTGACTTCTATATTGTATTGGGTAATATGATCCATTAAGCCTAGCATAGCATACCCAGAATGCTTGGTTTAACTAGTGAAACAAGTCCAGATCTGTTGTTTTAGTATTGTCTCAGTTGAGTTGGAATTCAACTGCTGGATTTTGGTTACAGGAACTTTTACAAATTGACCAATGATCAGAAAAGACCTGAATTACATTCTCTCTTCTACTGTCCCTATCCATTTTAAGTAATTTTAGATCCATTATAGGTACAATGTTCATTATTATAACTGAAGATACACTGAACTTAAAGGAGGCAGTGAAATTATTTGTACCACTGCAGTTTCCTGTGCAAATTTGTGACTTTTGTTTTTAAGTTCATATCCTGTTTACGATTAGCTACGCTGTTAGGTCATCTTAGTTCTTTCCTACAGAGCTTATACGAATCCCTTAAGAGATTGGTTCTCAGACGAACTCAAACGCAAAGAGCTCTGCTTTCAGATCAATCGTTTCTTTTTATCCCAGTTTTTCTTTTTAATTTCAAAATCCATCAAAAGAAATTCTCAGTAGAAGTACAGAGAGATGCAATAGTAAAATCCACTAAAAATCAAATCATTCCCATTTCAAATAATTCATTACAATTCATGAATATGTATTCCTCTGTTTCAAGAATACTATTGTCTATGCCATGAAAAACAATATATATGTACATAAAGACATCAGCAAATTCCAGCTGAACTAAAGAATCATCTTCTTGGCAACAAATCCTGCACACTAAATTTTTCTACCAACCCAATTCCTGGACATATTATGATATTGCAAACACACAAACTTGGTTCGATTTTTCATTTTGTAGACTGAGTTTCAGAAACCTTTCCAGGCACCCAGAACTTCATGAAAGACTTCAGCTATAAGTTCCCTGTCTGCAGATTGCAAGAAGGCACTGAATTCGTCTCGAATGTCATATATTTTGCCAAACTTCACAAGATACCGCATGCAGCTGCTCTTCAGTTTTGGCAATTGATAGAGAGATGCATTTTGGAGTCTCTCGAGTACATTCTTTGTATCAATATCTTCTAGAAGACTGTCATGGCATGCCTCTTTCAAGTCAGAGATGTCATACTTATCAGCTGCACGAAGAAGTGCCAATCGATGGGTCAAGAATTCTTCATGTTCAATATTCCCGTAAATATAACTGAGAAAAGTTTGACAAGCATCAATTGACATGTCAGGGACGTTTATGATTGAGAGTTCTTTCTCTTTCAGATCATGGGAAAACATGCTCCTGAAAACTGGTGATCTTGCAGCAAGTACAGCACGATGGGCTCCAATGCTTCCATCGGAAGCATTAATGATGATGTCCGTGTGGATGCTTTCTGTCAACATTCGACCAAGAGATGCAAGAGCTGTTGCATTTGATCGTTTTTGAGTAAATCCTTCGGCCCAAATGGAGCAAGGTTCTCCACCCTGTGTATTTCATGACAGATCACAATTGTTAACAGAGGTATACTAGAAACAAAAACTACTATTGTTTACTTAATTTCAGTCTAATTTGACTCCATCTCCGTCGCCATTTTGTTCCCAAGAATACTTAATAAGCTAGATACAACAACTTGGTGCAACCTTCATTACTTTGTTACTACCTTACAAAAATGTTGAACTATAGATAAACTGTGGTCATTCATCTTTTATAGCAAATCAATTCTTATCAATCAGAAAAGACAATAAGTTTAGCAAGTAGAAGATGCATACGTCTGAAGGTACAATCTTCAAATCAAGAAATTCAACGTCAACTATGAATTTCCCAGTTAAGGGGACATCAATTGCCCAAACAAAATCGTCGTTATTCTTGAGCTGCTTGTCTGTAATTTCTGCATAGATATCAAACAAATATTTGAATTTTCAAGCTTAAAGAAAATGATAAGAAATTAACAACTATATGCCCACCAAAACTTGAATTTTATATGTACAAACAACAATATCATTAACTGCCAACTCTGTTCTCTAACCTAAAGTATTCATATACTAATACAGAGCTAATGAAAAAATTGGTATACAAAACTAAACAATCAAGTGTCCAAAGCATCAATAAAAACCAAATAAGCCACGTTTTCATCCATTACCTGGATGAGCCAAAGAATTGCGATCTCCAGCAGAACTAACCACACGAATAATGAAAGAAGCAATTGGGGGATTTTCTCTTGTAAGATTCGATATCTCTGGATACAATTTAACAAATAACATCCGGTTCTTCTCCACAGATAGATGCCTTCAATTCAACAAAACAGAAAAAAAAAAAAAACCCTAAATGTTAAAATTTGCTTTGTCCCCATCAGATAATAGATACAAAACTAGCAAGAACAAAGCCAAAACAGGGCAATTAACAGTCATACTTTCTTTCCCCTTTTCAACATTTTTTCAGCTACCAAACAAAGCATCAAAATTTCACTCATCATCCCATTTGACAATAAAACTAATTTCTTTAACAATATGCAACCTAATTTCTAATAAGAAAATCTTAAGATATGAGAAATTGATAAAAGACTGGATTACAGAAGAAACTAACCAATTCCACTTGCCGATCTTGAAAGGATCGGACTTGCGATAAGTACAAGAAGCCAAGTTGTCTATCCTCCATTGGGCAAGACGAGACGTCGTTTCAACCTTATAAGCAGAATCGCTCATCCTAGCGAAAGTAAGAGCCGTTGTGATTTCATGGATGCAATCAAATATTCCTTCCAAAAAATACTCTCCGGGCTTTCCCAGGTTTACAAATTAAATAATCGCCTCTCCTCATAAACATATATTCAACAAACAATACAAACAAAAACAGTCTTCAAACTACTTCTAGTGTCAATAAAACTATCCCACAAAACCTTAATTATAATGAAACAAATAAGAACAATCTGGGTTGTTGTTTGTGCTGTTTGTGTTTACTTTCAAATGGTTTCTCACACGCAAGGATGTTTGTTGGTGTTGCTTTACGCCATTGATGCTGAAGTTTGTGTAACTGAGAGAGAGAGAGAGAGAGAGAGAGAGAGAGAGAGAGATTTGGTGAATGGTTGTTGGCTTTCACTTCACTTAAAAGAGTTGCGTTGGGATGAGATTATTTAATGAACAACTGGTGTTTTTGGTCTGTTTCTCACTAAAGTGTATATTTAATTCATGTACAAGTATCTGTACGTAGTTGGGTTATGTTTGGATATTGGAAGGGTAAAGAATTTCTTTATATATTCATTTACTTATTTTGGGTGCTTCGAAGCAAAGAATCTGAGCCTTTGAGGTTTGTTTTAATTAATTTACCATAATCGGCTTGCTTTATTTCTTTCTTTCTTTCTGTGCCTTGCCTTAAGCTCACTCATGGATTTGCGTGCACCCAATTTTTGCTCTTTTTATATCTCTCCACCTAGCAAATAGCAATAGTTTCATATTTAACAAAACTCGAATGCAAATTATTCATCTGGGTTTATCTGTGAACCCTGAACAATCATGTGCATGCTCTTAGATTTGTGTTATGTTGTGCGTTAATTTCGTTATCTTTATTAATGAATTAGCAGTTGTTATTACATTCATGAAAGTTATTCGCATTTCTTTGTATGTTTATTAGTGGTTGTTTGTAAACAAGAATGAGAAAAGTTTGGCTATTGGTGATGGGATGATAGACTTTGTCAAAGAAAAATTATACCCTTGAAGATTATAGGTTCACACACTAACCATTGTTGTTGGCTCTCGGCCATTTAGTGGATTGGGACCTAAATTTGGCTAACATATTGCTTGGTTCAGATCTTATAATACAGTATATTATACATGTGTAATGTAAGCATTCAATCTATCCAAAGATTCTTTGCCACCCTCCAATATTGGGGTTTTTTTTAATATAAAATATAAAATATAAAATATAAAATATCTTATATAAAAATTTAAAATTTAACACAAATTTTAAAATAAATAACCTACATATACTATAATCGATTCCATTAATTAATGGGTATTTAGGAAGATAATACAAGTCATCTCTTGTCTTTGAGCCATAAAGAAAACAGAAAAGGACATGCATAGTATGATTGCTTTCATCAACATCAACGTTTCTTGTGTGTCAGCCATCTATGCTTTGGATTTTGGATTAAGTGGTGAAGATTAGATCACCAAAATCGTGTATCCAAGGTCACCCATCTCATACTTTCACTCCCAAATCGCTATGAGTTTATATTATAACCAAGAAAAATGAAAAAGAATGTCATTCAAATATTCAATGATGAATACAGGATAAAAATATATAACATATGAATACAAAAATTTGTCGCGGGGGCATTCATTGCGGAGATGGGAGTCATGGGTTGGTTTGTATTTTACAGTGAATATATATAATAATAGTAGTTTCGATTGGAGTCGGGGAATGCAGGGAATCAAAGTTGACAAGAAAGGTATCTGAAAGTGAGACATGGAGAAAGCAGGATCTTTGAGCATCCCCAGATTACAAGCAATCAATACAATGACATTTCCAATGATCCTGGCCTTACACTGAAGCAGTTGCAGTCATAAGATGTGGTAATCCAATAATCAATAGTTGTAATTTTTTTCAAATTAATTTGTCAAGATATTTGAAAAATATAGCAGACTTATGGAGAAACATAGTGGTTTTCATGAGACATCATTTTTCTTCTATTTGGATTCTGTATATATGCTGTGAGGGCATCATAATACATTGAACAATTGAATGTTGAGCCCACCAATAAAGAAAGGGAGATTGTATCAGTTTGTACTCGATCATGACTAGATTTGACTTAGGGTTAATAAAGATCCTAATGGTGGGGTAACTAATTAACATGATTATATATTATACATGACTGTCGTCTTCAAGATATTGGAGGAAGTTGTTCAGCTGTGCCTTAGATTAGATATATATATATATATATATATATTTCATATTTATATATTAATTCTTTCTCTTTTGTTTTCTGGTCCATCATTGCTGCTGCACTTAATTATTGCATAATCAATATTGGCTCATTAACATTAACAAGAGATATTCACCTTTGTTCGGTAGTCATTCTTGTTTCTTGAGCAATTCCATTAGTAAAATAACCTCACAAAAGAAAAAAAAAATGAATGGGTAAGAGTTTAACCAAAATAATAAGAATGAAATGTTCATTAATAATATATATGTCAGATGGACAATTAAGGACTATCACACTTGTAATTATCAATATTAATGACCTAATTGATGTGCTCTCTTTAACTCATTATTCTATCAAAATCTTAGCCCTTCTTTCTCTTCTCCAAGCTGATTACACGTAGAATAATTAAAAGGTAAATGAAAAGGACATCACATTAAAGAAAAGAATTGGGTCATCAAATGACCTACAATTTTTTTCAATCAACTTACGGTTCAAAGTTGGAATGGTAGTTGTAGTTTATACTCATTGGGACATGTGGCAACAACATATATATATATATATAGACTCATTAGCAAATAAAATCTAATTAGTTTAATCATATTTGCATTCATAAATTGGGCACTCTTTAATGAAAATGAAATCTGATAAAAGTAGCAAGGACAATAAGCAAATTAACCAGCTTTAGTCATCAAACGCTAGCTACCCATGACTGCTAATTTGGGCGATCATGCATGAATTTCAAGTGAGCACGCAAGAACCTTCACCTATCAATGATCATTGAAATTAGTTATTAATTAACTTACATGATTAGTTCATTTCTTTAACCCCTTTTCTTCTCTTGGACTTTGAAAACCTTTTTTTTATTATGGGTTTACATGCATGTTTGATTAGTGTCTTGGAATTTGTAGTTTTAATGGATTTGATCTTCCTGTAATACGAGGCCCAGGGCTTGTGGCCCGTGAAATTAATAGTAATTCTTGTTATATGAATAATGGAGAATCTCTCTATTATTATTTGTATAAATACATGCTTTAATGAACATTCTACTAACATCAACAATGAGAGACATAAGTAAATGTGTTTTTGATGTAGTGATTAGGGGGTCTATAATTTATATATAAAGTATTAACTGCCATTGAATATGTGCATCCATAGATGAACATATGCGTGCTCGTGCACGAAGAATAAAAAATAATTTTAAATAAAATATATAAATATTATCATTTAATTTGCGATTCAAAAATCGTTTTAATTTAAGATTTTAAGTTGTAATTTTAATATTTTTAATACGTAAAAATATGTTTGGTATAATATTTAAAATTTATTTCTAAATTTTAAATGTGAAATAACATGTTTGAAATAATAACAGGACTAATAACATCCCTAAAATCAAAGAATTTTTATTATGCCACGACTAGCAAATACAGTCTCTTTCACTGGCCATCACTCTCTACCCAAGCTTTCCAAAGAATCATGGCACATTAACAAGTTAAAATTAAGACTGTATAACATTCTAAATAAAATAAACATAAAATGGTATCCATACTAGAATATTCATAGTGATCAAAGAGGCCACGAAATAATTATCCAGCAATATTAATTTTGTATTAAGGCCATCACTAGGATCAAAGGCCGAGAGAGGATTGGCAGGTTTTTACTGAGAATGATGGAAAGCGGTGGATAGGGCCATTTTGAGGGAAGCTCCCGTTCGATTTCAATGTCTTCGTCTTCGTCTTGTTGCCGTGAAGAAGGTGGTCAAAAGTAGTAATTAATTATTTATGTGAAATAAAAATGCAAAATTTCTTACTAAATTAACCATATATATAGGTAGAGATGAGGACTTAATTAGGCTTTGAATGATTGATAATTAGGGGAGGAAGAAGAAATTGTTAAAGCTATATATGAAGTGCAGTGAGAATTTAAACCGATTATTAATGCAGACCATCCCCAGAAAAGAGTCCTATAAAGTTAAACTGCAATTTTCCAGGATATATACAAAGGCCAAAGCCATAGCTCTCATCTTGTATCATAATCAAGAGAACCCTCCATGTGAATGCCGTGTGAGCAACGTAACAACCAAGCAAAGTGATAATTTGAAAGACTTGATGACTCTCAAAGCACGTCGTGTAGAAGATTTTTTATTTTTATTATTATTTTTTTTTATATCAGAAGTTTCAACTTTTACATTAAGTAAACGTAGATGAATCTCTAATTTTTAACATTGGAGAGTAAGCATAGATGAATCTGTATTAACCTTCGCAAAAGATGTGAGAATAATATATAGAAATCTCATCTTCTTGACTTTCATCGAATACTCGAGCCAAATAAAATTACAGCAGCTGGGAAGATAATCGATAACCCTAAACCCTACTATACCACAACATGCATGATACTTTGAAGTTAAACTAAGAAGAATAATAGCTAAAATCGGGCGATAGAAACAACCCACAAAAGCTTTGTTGATGAAAACTCCGTTGGGAGGAATTAATTTTAAGTCAATATAAAATTTAATGTCATCAATAATGTGTACCACCAGCTGCCAGCTGGTAAGATAGACCAGCTAGCATACGCATGCAAACATGCATGTCCCTCTTGAATTGAGTCTTGATATTTTTACTTGCTGATTACTTCCTTTTGTCCATTACGAGGATTTTTTTTTTTTTTTCAGATTCACCGAAGACTTAATTGGAACCACAAGGTTGGTTCAATGGTAATGTCTATCAACTTAACTTTTCAATTCCCGTGGGTTGAATTGTCTTCATTTTCTGAAAGGTATGTATTATCATGTATTACATGCCAATGTATAGGTATAGTAATAGAGCGATTGATTTTCTAGTTAATTATGAATTGTGTTGTATATCTTTTACTTAGCTGAATTCTCCTCCTCCTAAAATTCGTAGGGCTATTCTTATATTCAATAATGTGTGTGTGTATATATATAAGAACGTACTTATAAATTAAAAGTTACATTACTTTATTTCCAGCAAATCAAAACTTCAGTCAGTCTAGCGCTGCAACTCTTGACAATTCGTTGTGCAATTCCCTCTTGGCAGTGCATATTGGAAAACAACACTTGCTGGAAGCATAATTTTCTTTTCTTGCTTTTGGGAAAAACGAGTTTCCGTCATAATAGGTAATCTTGAAATGAGGGCCATTTGTTAATACAGCATGTATAGATAAGCAATGTATTACAATTATCTTGTAAAATTAGCGTAGACTCTTCAGTGATCATTGCTGGATAGAACATTTCTCAAGCATACATGCATGCCGGTTGATATGAAGTACTGAAATGCATGGAACAAATAACATTTAAACTACTTAATAATCGGATTTTCCATGAACAAAAAGACTAATCAATTGTACTCTAGATAGTTTCATCCATCGATAACATATTTAATTGACAGTTGGTGTCATAATTAAAAACCGATATTCGGCATTGGCAATTGGTTTATACTAATAAGCCAATTCGATTAGAACTACTAGTTTATGTCATGATATGAAACAAAAGTTAGTATTTAACTTGGTTCATTATTGCAACACAAGCCATAGGCGGCAGATATATTGAAGAGATTATTGACTTACAACGTTTAGACCAAAATTACTCTTAACTCAATACCAAAGCAAAGCAGAAACCGGATTCTGTTTATTAAAATTGTTGTTGAAAATACTGAGCAAATGTCTAGCTATCACATGATGGAACAAGCACTTGGATATGGCTCATCATAAACCACTAATTGCCGGGGGAAACTACAATAATTAATTAATGGCCACCGAAGTTCTTCCTTTTCCTTCTCTTCCTTTTTCTTCTCTTCCTTTTTGTCCTTCTCTTCTTCCACGCTTAATATTGATGCGAATCCGAGTTTCTTTCTCAATTTGCAGGTAAGCCTCACCGAATCTACTTCATCGCCAAACACCGCCAGTTGATCCTTTTCTGCTCCTTGTATCTCCACCTTGGTCACACCTACGCAGTAAAAATGTTACAACATTAATTGATAAATATAATTTATTTTATGTGAAAATACATAATGTATAATTGTCCAAGGCATAGTTATTTTATTCTTTTGCTCTTATGATGTGGTTGTAATTTATTCCCCATATATACATGTTACTACAAGCACAGTATATATTGTTAGCAGATGATCATGACAATAATGACATTATTTTCTTTCTGTAGTTGACAAAAACGAAATTGAGTCGAATGAGTTCTATGTTAATGCTAACCATGTGCCTTCACTGCAATCTTCATGGCTATCGATCTGCACTTTTCGCAAGGCATCTGCACTTTTATAACTATCTTTTTCTGAAAGCAAAGCATGTGATACATATATATATATATATATATATACACACACATACATATCAGTTGTAAGAATGAAATTTAATTCACACTAGAATGAAATTTACTAGAAAAGAGGCTCACCTTCATGTTTAACAATAACCAAATTAAGGCAGCTTTAGGCTTTACTTGGAGAGCTTCTTTAATGGAGCCGAAGAGAGTGCATCTTTTTATATAATACAGAAATGAAGGGTCACCAGGCTTATTGGGCGGTAGAAAAGTCTCACGTCATTATGTTATGTTGAGGTGATGGGGAATTCAATTAATGAGAATGGAAAATTGATGATTAATAGTAAACTAAAAAGCGAAATTTTTTTTCCCAAACTTAGTTATTTTTTTAATTTTTTATTTATTTATCGCGAATTCATAAATTTCTTTCTCTTTGTTAATTAGACAATTCTATCACATCACTATATATAGTGATGTTGTGAGACTGTTTTACTTAAAAACCTATAATCTTTCCCGTTCAAATAATTAAATCAATTTTATAATTAATGAAATTAATGAAAATTTTCACATTTATTTGGTAGAGTGTAATAAAATTGCTATTGTTGGCAACTTTATTCCTAAGAATTGTATGCTCGAGCAACCTACCTATTAATTTAATTAATTTCCTATGAATTGCATACAGAATAAAATAAAAAAAATTCAACAATAATGTTATCCATGTAAATTGTCATGAACCCAAATGAATAATATGAGGGATCGATTTATTTCTAAAATTTTGGTAGGAAGACTCCCAGTTTTTTCGAGGAAATTTGCATGTAATCCAGAAAACTCTATTAATTAGTTCTATAACAGAAGCAGCTTTAATTAATTTCATCGAGGCTTTACATTAATTTAATTTACTCAATTTTAAGGTCTTCGGCGTGTAGACTAGTTCTGAAGTTGAGACTTTCGAGCCCATTTCTTAGAAACAGTTAAACTTCCTTCAAACGCTAATGTTACAACGATGATTTGACTTGTTATGATGCTAAATATATATATATATATATTTGTTTTAGAACATGGAAATTTCTAAGTATACAATTCTTGACAATTACAGATTTTGGAATTTGTTCAATGATCATTTTCCAACTTGGAATCTAAATTTAATTCTATTTGAAAAGTAGTTTTTAAGACTGCATTTTCCAAACGGTATGTCAGCTGTTGCTGTTTGTCACCATGAGTCAACTTTCTCTCCTAAAGCAGTCTAAACGTATTTCATTCAGACTAAACCTAGTGTACATATGGTTTTGTCTGCAACAAGCCAAGTCATGCTACGACTAGTAGCCAGAGAAGGTTTCTATTAAGAATGGTCGATAATGGTAGATAAGGGCCATTTTCAGGGAAGCTCACTTTCGATTCCAGGGTCTTGGTCTTGTTATCGTGAAGAAGGTGGCCAAAAGTAGTAATTAATTATTCATGTGAAATAAAAATGCAAATTTTCTTACCAACTTAACTGTATATATAGGTAGGGATGAGGACTTAATTAGGCTTTGAATGATTGATGACTAGGGGAGAAAGAAGAAATTCTTAAAGCTATATATGAAGTGCAGTGAGAAATTAAACCAATTATTAATGAAGACCATCCCCAGAAAAGAGTTCTATAAAGTTGAACTGCAATTTTCCAGGATACAGACAAAGTGCCGTAGTTAGAGCTCTCATCTTGTATAATAATCAAGGGACCCGTCCATGTGAATGTCTGTGAGCAACGTAACAACCAAGCAAAGTGATAATTTGAACGACTTGATGACACTCAAAGAACGTCGTGTAGAAGAATTTTTTTTTATTATTATATATATATATATATATATATATATATATGAAGATTTGTATAGTGTTTGGGAGAATGAAAGTGCGAGAAAAATGACTGGAAAAACAGAGGAAGATTTTCTTATTATTTTCTTAATGAATTGTTACATACTAACGTAATCTTCTCTATTTATCTATCAAAGAACTTCTAGAAATTACTTAACTAATACATAGATTGTATTCTAACTAACTCCTAAATTTCTGAAAAGCTTAACTAATTAATTACAGTATTTTGTTGTTTTAACAACTGTTTATAGTTGCAACTACCAGCTAGTACTAGCTCAGTACAGCTCAACAACTTCCAGCTTCAACTTTTTCATGTACAGCTCAGCAGCTTTCAGCAAAAGACTTTTCAGCTTCAGCTTCAACTTTAGCATCTACCTTCGTGTGTTTCAGCTTCAGCTTCAACATCTATTTCTATTATCTTAACATCCCTTTTTAATCTGAATAGTCATGAAAGAACATTCAGCTTGGAACGAAAATATTGAAATGATGCTATAGGTAAGGGCTTGGTGAGAGCATTTGCTATTTGCTCATTGCTCAGAACATGTTGAACATCCAAGAGCTTGTTTAAGACTCGATCACACACATAATGAATATCAAGTTTAATATGTTTTGTGTGAGAGTGAAAGACTGGATTTTGTACAAGATGAGTAGCACTAAGATTGTCACACTAGAGCAAAGGTGGATAGGCTAGTAACATTTTAAGTTCTTGTAACAAAGAGCTTAACCAAGCTAATTCAGCTGAGGCAGCAATTAAAGCACGATATTCTGACTCTGTGTTAGGCCATGCCACGACTTGCTGCTTCTTTGAAGACCAAGATATTAGATTGTCATCAAGATATACACAATAAGCACCAATCGACCTTCTGTCATCAAGATCACATCCTTAGTCTACATCTGAGAAGGCATTCAGTTCATGTTTACTTGGCTTGAAGAATTGAAGACCAAACTCACAGGTAGCTTGGAGATATCTTAGTAACCTCTTGCAGGCTAGCCAATGGATGTCAGTGGATGAAGACATGAACTGATTTAGCTTATTAACGGCATACGAAATGTCAGGTCTAGTGATGGTAACATATTGAAGACTGCCTACTAAGCTTATGTAAAGAGATGAATCTAGGAAAAGTTCTCCAAAGGCCTTTGTTAATTTTTGACTAGAGAGCATGGGTGTGACACAACCCTTGCATTCAGCTATGTTTGCTTTTTGAAGAAGATCCTTAATATACTTTGATTGAGATAGATGCAAACCTTGGTCAGTGCTTAATATTTCTATGCCTAGAAAGTAATTGAATTATCCCAAATCCTTCAATGCAAATGCTCGATTTAGTTTCTTGATGAATGCTTCAATCTAAATAGAGTTGGACCCTGTTACTAGTATATCATCCACATATACTAAGACAATCAGAGTGGATTCTAAGCCATGTTGATAGAACAAAAAAGTGTCAGCTTTAGAGTTGGAGAAACCTTATTCTAACAATGAGTTTCTTAGCTTCTCATACCATGCCTTTGAGGCTTGGCTAAGTCCATATAGTGCTTTGATTAGTTTACAAACATAGTTAGGATATGTTGGATCAAGAAAACCTTCAGGTTGTTGCATGAATACATCTTCTATTAAGTCACCATTCAGAAAGGCATTATTAATGTCAATTTGCCTTATAACCCATCTCTTCATGACTACAATGCTTAGAATAACTCGCACTATTGAGGCTTTGATTACTGGATTAAAGGTGCCTTAAAAATCGACTCTTGATGTCTCATGAAAGCCTTTGGCTACAAGCCTTGCTTTGTACTTTGAGATGGAGCCATCAGTATTATACTTGATTTGAAACACCCATTTGCATATAACAACTTTAAGCTTAGAGTTATATAGAACAAAAACTCAAGTGTTATTTGTTTGCAAGGCTTGAAATTTAGCTTGCATAGCTTTCTTCCAATAAGGACTTTGAAGAGTTTCTTTTACATTGGTAGGAACTTTGATAGCACACTAAGAATGAAAGGCTTTTGGTTTGAACATTCCACATTTACTTCTTATTAGCATATAATGGTAATTTTGAAGCACATTTGACACTTGAGTTATATGTGAAGAATTAGAAACTGAAATAGATTCAAAATGTGATGCTAAGGAGTCAAAAGGAGGAGATGCCTGAGCAGAATTGAAGATGTTGATGAGTGTGGTTGCTGCAAGCTTGTATAGATGCTGGACAGAGGTGATGATGTAGCAATTGGAATTAAAGATGTTAGAAAGCATATGTTTGTAGACATTTGCTGATTTGTGATACTTGTGGATAGTTCAGAGAAAGGAAATGAAGATTCATCAAAGATTACATGCCTTGCCATATAAATCTTTTGAGATTGCAAATGAAGACATTTGTATCCTTTATGGAGAGAACTATAACTAATGAAGATGCATTTGATGAATCTAAAGTCTAGTTTGTGATTATTGTAGCTTCTCAAAAATGGAAAACATGAGCAGCTAAAGACCTTTAGAAAGGAATAATTTGGAATTTGATGGAATAGAAGTTCAAATGGTGATTTATCAAGCAATGACGGACTAGGTAATCTATTAATCAAGCATGCTGATGTATAAAAGGTATCCCACCAATATGTAAGAGGTAGTTTTGCTTGTGAAAGCAAAGTTAATCCTAACTCAACAATGTGCCTATGTTTCTTTTCGACTACCCCATTTTGGTGGTGTATGTATAGGCATGAATATCTGTATAGAACACCTTGTTATTGGAGAAAGGCATAAATAATTTGAACTCACTCTCTTAATCAGTTTGTAAACATTTGATTGATCTTGACAATTGTTTTTCAACTTGCAACTTGAAGATTTTAAATACTTATAAGGTTTCTGATTTTCTATTCAATGAAAACACCCAAGTGTATCTTGTAAAGTTATCCATAAAGCTTACATAATACTGAAAACTATTTCTAGAAATGACAGAAAAAGGCCCCTACAGATTAGCATAAATAAGTTTTAATGCTGATTCAATTTTAATTGGTGAACTTGGAAAACAGAGCCTGTAACTCTTACTAATCTGACATATATCACAGAAGGGAATTTGCTGAGTTTTATTGAATGTTGAAAGCTTATTATATTTTTGCAACACAAACTTTAAGGTTTTGGTATATGAATGGCTTAACTTTTGATGCAATATAGATAAAGCATTTGAAGAAGAGTGATTGATTGAACTTGTAAAGCATACTGAGTTTGCATTTCTACATTTTGCGGTATGACATTGACTTATAGAGATCAGAGACTTCTGAGTTGTTTTCAAGCTACTGAGATCAGTTGTAGAGTTGGACAAATTTATTAGAAATGTTGATAACATTGACTAAGAAACAAAAGCTTTATTCATTGTGATGAGATGATCTTTGCTTGAGGCTAGAAATTCCAGCCTATACAGACCTTTTGAAACCACACCCTTCAACAGTAATACTTGCTTTATTTTGTCCTTAACAAAACAAAAATCACCATCAAAATCAACAACAATATTGTTATCAGAAGTCAATCTTGATACATTTATCAGATGCTTTGTAATTTTAGGAACACAGCATATCTTTCAAGACTATTTTGTAACTTTGAGGTGAATTTAAGGATGATTTGAATAATAAGTTCATAATACCAATATGTGATATAGCCAAACTTTCTCCATTTCCTACAATCAGCTTGTCATTACCTTAAAATTTTTCATGAATAGCCATATTTCTGACATCATTAGTTAGATGGTGAGTGACACCACTGTCAATATACCATCCACATTAGGTGTACCTTCAACATTTGATACATATGCTTCTTTTGAGCTTTGATTGGTTAGTTGCTTCTGATAAGGGCGATGAAAGGCCTGTTGAGAATATTGACTTTGATGAGAGAATGGTACGAATTCTTTATTGAATTTGTGGAAGCAAGCAAAAGTAATATGCCCAGTCTTGAAACAGATTTGATAAATAGGTTTGTTATTTCCTCTTCCTCCATTGTATGTTCTTTCACTTGGATATCCTCTGTCACTTTGAAATCCTCTTAAACTAGTATTTCCTCTTCCTTGATTGTTATAGCCAGAAATCTGAAAGCCTTGCTAATTTTGTGCATTTTGATTGTAATTGTAATTTGTTATGTTATCATTTTTCTTCTGAAACTGCTTAGCTTGAGCATAATTTGCATTAAAGTTGCTCTTAGTTTTGTTGGTTAAAGTAGAATTTTGTTGTTCCAGTCGACATTCATGAGCCAGAAGCATTGAGTATACTTCATGAATGTTAACAGATTCACTTCTTCACGTTATATGAACATCCACAGAGTTGTACTCTGATCCTAGACCTTCTAAAACATACAATATCAGATCATCATCAGAAATGGAATTACCTGCTGTAGCAAGTTTATTAGCTATATTCTTCATTTTGAGAAAATATTCAGCTATGAACATTGAATCCTTCTTCAATGATTGCAGTTGAAATCGTAATTGCAAAGCTTTAGCTTTAGATTGTGATCCAAATTGTCTCTTCAGTGCTTTCCAAACCTCAAGAGCTGTCTTGCATCCGATCACTGGGCTCAGAATAGTTTCATTCATTGATGAAAGAAGTCAGCCAATAAGAAACTGATTCTACCTTCTCCAGATCACATATCGTGGATTTTCTTGAATTTTATCATTACTTGCACCTGATATGAATCTTTCAGGTGTAGATCTTTCTTTATTAATAAAATCCTCCATAAAATCCTCCAAGCCATTTTCCCAAATTGATGGAAGAATTTGTGATTTCCACATTAGGTAGTTTGTGCCATCAAGTTTAATTGGTACAACAAAAGAGAATGTAGTGTTTGTTGATGAATTTGTCAAAGAAAGATTGGCATTCGATATTGATGAAAAGCTCTAATACCATATGAAGATTTTTATAGTGTTTGGGAAGAATGAAAGTGTGAGAAAAGCAATTGGAAAAATAGAAGAGGATTTTCTTATTCTTTTCTTAATGAATTGTTACAAACTAACACAATCTTCTCTATTTATACATCAAAGAACTTCTAGAATTTACTCAACTAATACATAGATTGTATTATAACTAACTCCTAAATTTTCGGAAAGCTTAACTAATTAATTACAGTATTCTGTTGTTTTAACAACTGTTTACAGTTGCAACTACCAGCTAGTACCAACTCAGTACAACTCAGCAATTTCCAGCTTCAGCTTTTTCGTGTACAGCTCAACAGCTTTCAGCAAACGACTTTTCAGCTTCAGCTTCAGCTTCA
>JAXCLQ010000005.1:9659857-9670729 GCA_035584115.1 Cedrela odorata | reverse complement strand
ATGGGTATAGGCTTGGGCTTGGGTTTTATTTGTTTATTTTGGGCTTGAACTCTTGCATTCATTTAGGCTAAAAATAAATTTAGGCTAAAAATAATCCTTATAAGCTTATTCCTCCCTTTGAAAATAACACAAGATAATCTATCAACTTGATTGTATACATATGAGTCGGATATCGTTCATCTGATTTTGGCTTGATTTACCTTTTTATTTTCTAAGCTCAACTTAACAGCGTAATTGTCGATATTATTAGCTCACTTTTTGAATTATTTATCTGTGATGTTAGAAAAATTTTATCTCAGTCTCTAGAAGTTTACTCTAATTATTTCAAAAAAATTTCAATCGTCACAATAACTAATTATATAAATTACTATAAATATAGGGTTAAAACAAATTATAAATTAATATACATATAAAATATATAAAAAATATTTATAATTATAATGACAATAAAGATAATAATACTAACAATAACAATTTAATAAAATGATGTTGTATTTATAATAATAAACATTAATGATTATAAATTAATTTATAAATAAAATAAAATAATATTATGTTAATATTTTTAAATTAATATTTTAATTTTATATTACAATTATAAATTCTTGTTATACATAGTTAAACCAATATAATAATATATTATTTAAAATAATTAGTTAATTAAAAACATATATTAAATTATTTCAAATAAAAAAATATGATAAAATATGTAAATAAAGGGTAAAATTAGAAGTTCATAATTTGGAAGGAGTGGAATAATGATTTTTTACATTGGGATGGGAATCCTTGTTGTTCTTCTGACTCTTTCCCCTCTCAATTCTTCCAACCAAACAAAAGAATTAATATATTTTTGAGAATTTATTTCCTTTCTCCTTTCCTTTCTTTTCCCTCAGACCAAACATACCTTTAAATTTATAAATTCAGAAAGGCATCAAGCAAGCACAAAGAAAATATTATGAAAATCAAACCAAATAGTTATGAATATTCATTTGAAGAGAAATAAGAAATTGTTAATTATTAAGATTAGTTCAATTTTTATTTATTTAATTAAATAATAATAATAATAATAATAATAATAATAATAAACTCGTGAAAAAAAAGTTTGTTTAAAAATTTATTAAAATATCCGGTAAATATTTTTTTTTTTTACTTTTTCTCCAAATTCATTCAACAATTTTTTTAATTTAAAATATTAAAATTTTGCGTATTTGTATAATTTTACAATGGTTTGAATATCTTAATATTTTATTTATTTATTATAAATTATTATTATTATTATTATTATTATGAATTATATAATTTAAGATATTTGATATTCTAAAGTAGTATGATTATTTTTAAAATTTTTAATTTTATTCTAGTTTAAATTTATCAATTTATTCTTATAAATTTTTTAAAAATATTTATTTATTTATTTTTCATATAACATCAATTATAATAAAATTTAAATTAACATAATTTTTATTTGTGCATATTTTATTATTTATCTAACATTTAAAATATGGATAAAAATGTAAAAGTATTGATTTTAAGATATTTTTATTTGAAAAAAATAAATAACTTAATACAATAATTATATTTAGATTTTAAGTAAAAAAGTAAACAAAATTTTCAGATTTTATATTAATTCAGATTTCAGTAAAAAATAAAATAAAATAATAGCTACCTATGTAACAAATTAGAAGAAAGAAAAATTAAATTACTTCCCCTAAAGAGACTAAATTATTATTATTTTAAATTATGAAATTAGAATTAATGGACATACCAGCTGAAAGCTTAAACTTATGGCTTTCACTATGAGTGAGTGAACATATGAAACCATCAAATCAAATCAACAAACAGACTCAAATTTCTAGCAACTCTTTCTTCAATTCTGGAAAGTAATCAACAATTTGGTCTACTTTCTGCTTAGTGCTTGCTTTATCAGTAATAACAACATATCAATGATTATGGCTCAGCCTCCCCAGGACCATATATTAAGCAATTTCAAAAGCAAAATGCCATTCAAACTCTAAAACATCTGTAGTTTTCCTACTTTAGATCCACCTGCACTTCCTTTTCCCATTCTCAAAAACAACATCTTGGTCCCACTACCTCTCAATCAAAAGCTTCTTTTCCTTGACACTTTCTTTAATCCACTGATGGGTTTGATTTTATTTAAAGAAAACATCCACTTTAATCTCCATCTTCTTCCTCATTACTTAACTCACAAGTTCTTTTCTTTTTCCCCCATAACACTTGACTGAAAATGCTCTCTCCCTCCCCTACCCCTACCCCTCACCTTTCACCATCAACACCGCCAACACTGATGCTGCCGTCGATGAAGCAAGCCACCCCAGTTTCTCTTGAACAAATTGTCATATCGAAGCCATCCATAAGCAAACAAAGTTCAGCTGCAGAAACAGAAAATCTTGACATCAAAAGACCAAGAAAGCCACCAGTACTCCAGCACCCTCGGCCTCGCCGTACCAACATGTTTATATGGTGTTGTGCATCTGTGTGTCTGATATTTAGTCTAATTCTCATCTTCTTTGGAATTGTAACTTTGATCATCTTCTTGGTCATTAAGCCTAGAAGCCCTGTGTTTGACACTCCAAATGCAAGTCTCAACACCATCTACTTTGACTCACCAGGGTATTTCAACGGTGACTTCACCTTTCTGGCAAATTTTTCCAACCCAAACCGGAAAATTGGTGTGAGATTCGAGTTTTTGGAAATAGAGCTTTACTTCTTCAACAGGATCATTGCAACTCAGGCTGTTCAGCCTTTCAGTCAGCAACCCAGGGAGCAGAGGTTAGAATCAGTACACATGATATCGAGCTTGGTCTTCATGCCGCAGGATCATGCTGTAGAACTGCGAAAGCAGGTGCAAAGTAACAGAATTAAGTATAATATAAGAGCAAGTTTTAAGGTGAAGGCAACTTTGGGTGTGATTCATATTTCTTACTGGTTGCATAGCAGATGCCAGTTAGAGATGACGGGTCCACCAACTGGTGTTTTAGTTGCACACAGTTGCCAGACGAAGAGATAAAGATGCAGAACATATTTCCTAGCTATTATCCATTTTTTTTCTGCCTGGAATGAGTTGTAAGCGGCAATTCTGACGTAAAGAACTCTTTACTAGAAATACAGATTCTTTTCGGTTGTATCGAGCTAAGCCCTGAGATTGGTTTTTTGAAAACTTGATTTCAGTATATGTATGGAAACAATTTTTCTTCATGCTTCATAGTTGTATAAGCACAGCAAAAGGTCATCAAACTAGAAATTTCTCAAACATTGATTAGAAGCTTAAACACGAGGAAAAAAATGGAGTTAGAAGTACAGAGGCACAAATAACACAATTTCTTGCCAAATATTAAAATAGCAGACGTTTTTCAATTACCATATTGGGTAAAGGGTATGAGGGGCTATAATACAGGGGCGGTAGCGATAGCAAGTTAGAATCCGCTTATTTACTGATATTTAAAGATAGCAATTCCCTTTAATCAGAAGTTTTCATTGCCTCAGCAATGCATATCAGAAATCCTTCAGCAGTTCAAATAGGTATGCTCTAGATGCAGAAAAACACAGTAAGAGAGCCTACAGAGGATTGAAACTAATTAGGTAATTGATTTCCTGATTGTCATTTTCCTTTCTTTTTCATACCCATTGTCATTCAATTATGATGCAACTCTAAACTCCTCTGTTGATCTGTATATTTTATTAATTCATAGTTCTTCAGAAATCCAGGATCAGTCCTGAATCTAAAAAGGAAACTCTATATCTTTTGTGTACGGGATAAATGAATATATTAATTCAAATTAATAAAGCAGGGGCCTAATCTCCTATAAAAGCTAAAAAGCACACGACAATGACTGCCATTTAGAAAACTCAGTATATGAACAGACAAAAACTTAACCACAAAGATACCTCAACAGTGTCAAAGACTTGCCAATTCCATGACCCACAAC
This sequence comes from Cedrela odorata, assembly GCA_035584115.1. NCBI lineage: Eukaryota > Viridiplantae > Streptophyta > Magnoliopsida > Sapindales > Meliaceae > Cedrela > Cedrela odorata. Next base: position 9,666,779 of record JAXCLQ010000005.1, on the reverse strand, counting down.
CAGCCAATGATCATACACTTGATACCTGCAGCACTTGATTGGAAGATGTAATCCAAGTCATAGAAAGCGTTCTGATGAAACCTTATGTTTCTCTCTTGCCACACATGATACATATGCACTCAAAGTAAGCTTCAAAATGACAGTAGGGAAACCTTTATTCTCAAATAAACCACAGAAAATACGATCCCTTAACCTGACTTTGCTTTGGCAAAACAAGCAAAATGAAATAGCAGTTTACATATGTTGATGCAGCAAAAATCCTTTTAAGAGTTCTGTGCACCAGCAATAGTTTTCTTTGTTCACTTTGACGTTATCTCACCTGAAATCACAGCAAGATCTAAAGAGTAAAACCAGTGATCCGACAAAAATCCTATAATACTTAAATTAGAGTTTTGCTTAATATATCTTTTGAAAGAAAAAAAGCAGACAATAGCATCAGTTAAACATCCCCTCTTTTAAAAAAAAAAGAGAGAGCTCTCTCTTGCTACCTTTGATTACCTTATTATATCTTGTTCCCTGCTATGTCTCCCAATTTAATAAGAATATGTAGAATCTAGAAGTTATAATCTCAAACGTATTTTAACTCCGGAGATAACGAAAACTTAACTTTATAAACATTAGTATTCCGAAAATTACGGGATTTTAAGCTCTTCTTGCAGAATACATCTACCAAATCAAGGACATTTATTATGAAATGATCTAGAAAAAATTTAAATATTTCATTGATACGTAACTGATAAGAGGTCCCAGAAGTCTTTGCCTGAGACCATTTCATTTATTTAAAATAACCTCGGACTTAATCGCATGCCTGAGACTTTTGCCATATTGCACCCAAGACACTTATAGTCGAAAGAAATCTCGAAGTTGATGTCCAAACCCGAGACCTTTTATTGAACTTGAGAGGTCTCGATCAATACCGTACCCCAGGTCCTTATCATTCTGCAGTCAGGATCTCCTAAGCTCGAGCTAAGATTGGATCTCTTCTATCATTTGCTGGATTTCAGCTTGAATTTTGTATCACCCTTTTGTTGGCCCAATTAATGTCTCAAGCCGTTTCCCAAACAATCACTATTTTTGCTTTATATCTTGGTAGAATGAAAACTCAAAAAAGCCAGCAGGTTACATGGCGCTGGCAAACCATATCAGTATTGTTTCTTGTGAAGACTAAATATTGACCGTGGTATGGAAATCCTCATAAACTTGGAACAAGTATTGGCCTCTTGCTTGCGCTGATATACCAGTACAAGGTATTAAAAGTGTATTGTTCTGAAGTACGTCTTAAAAAATACATACCAAACAGTAAACCTTTCCCTTCCTAACCATCTTAAGCTTACTGATACAAGTTATTCCCCTACTTCTAATCTTAAGAACCAAACTCATTAGTTATCCTTGAATGCAATCAGCCCCAACCTTCAGAGTTTGCATCCAAAGCAGAAAAAAATAGCATTCAAAAGATATTTAGAACCTTGTAAATGAGAAACTCAAAGCAAAATAAGATTACCTCAGGCTCAGTTTGTGAGCAACTCCAATAAACTCCCAAATCAACACATGACAAATGAATTAAAAATTTGAGCTTAGAAGCAGTGAACGTGGAAATTTTTACACAAAAATAACCACACAAGTGGTTTAATTCATTCCGCAGATCCATCAATATATAAGTTACATAGTCTAAAGATCAAAGACTTAACTTTTACAAGTTAACACCCTTTAAAAATAACTATAGAAGTAAATTGTTTCACACAAATTAAAACAGCAACATTATTAACTTTGCATTGTACTAAATCAAATAAAAGTAAAAAAAATGAACCTATTTCCATTAGTGTTAAAACCACTTCATCTTCCCTCAATTTCAGATGGTGACTTTGCCACAATCGACAACGCATGCAGTCCAGTCTGCAGCTCCTCTTGCAATAAATCATAAATTAACCTATGCCTTTTCACCAAACTCTTTCCCTCAAACTCCTTTGACACAACCTTCACATTAAAATGGGTCTCTCCATCACTTCCTCTAACACCAGCATGCCCAGCATGCTGATATGAAATATCTTCCACTTCCAATTCAACAGGACTAAGCTGCTCCTCCAATTTCTCCCTAATTCTCATCCCTCTACTCCCCAAGCCAACCAAATTCGACCCATTTTCACCACTACCCACCTGAGAACTCGATTCAATCTTTGACTCCAAATTTCCAGCACTCGAATTCTCCCTATCACCATCACCTTTCATCTCAAAGATCGAATTTTTACCGCTATCATCGATTTTTGACTCCGAATTTGATCCCTCACCAGACCCATCAGCCTTCTCAGCCTCCAAAACCAGTTCAAGCGCCTTCTTTTGCATCAACTTCAACATATTCAAGAACCCATTATTCCTAGAAGGCGTTAAACTCTGTTGCAAACCAAGAAGCACCACAAAGTCAGGCGAAACCGTGATAATTTCCTCAACAGGCCTGTTAGACAACCCTTGAACAAGCAAAGCAGCCAACCCTTTAGTCAAGACAGAATCAGAATCAGCCTCGAAAACAACATTCTTCTGTTCATCAAGGTAAGCCCTGACCCAGACCTGAGAAACACAACCTTCTACTTTGTTTTCCCTTGTTTTGAACTGGGTATCGAGTGGTTTCAGGTTTTTACCGTAGAACAAGAGTTGCTCGTATTTGGATTTTGGTTCTTGTACTGATTGGAAGAGCTTGATGATCTCTTGAAGCTTTGGCGGGAGTTCTTCGACCGGTTGAAGCGGCGACGTCGAGGTTGACGATGATGAAACAGAAACAAGTGATGGTGAGAGTGATTTTCTGTTGAAGTTAATGGGTTTGCAAAATAAAGATAGATTTTTGGAAGGTTTTGGTGTGGCAAGCGATTTAGTTGTGAATAAGCGGAGAGAAAAGGAGATTGAAGAAGCCATGATTCTGTTCTGGTTAGTTTCTAGGATTCGAGAAAGATGCTTTCACTCTATTATTCAGAGACGAACAAACCAATAACAATCGTCACGGTCGAATCCTTGTCCCATTTTAGCAGGCGTCAAGAACAATAATAATAATATAATGGAAAAAGGTGGTGGGTTACTGGGTTTGGCGTCGAGTCCGTATACGAATGGGCCGCTAAAAACCAGATTAGATCCGGCTCAGTTATCAGGTCATACGGCACAACCCAAGTTGTTCTAAACTAACCGAGAAAAAAATCCGTGTCAAGAACGCGAAGTCGTCTTCTAGTATTTAATTATACGACATGTCATCTACTTATATGATAAGAAAACCCCGTGAATAATGCAGTACGACAATAGTGATTTACAAATGCTGCGAGCCACATTCGTGAGTTTCCGAAGCTGGGTTATTGAACGTGTGTCACTAACTTTGTTTGCTGATGCATTCCGATCAAAGCAACAAATGTTTGTATTTGTAATGTTCTTTACTTAATGTTGTTACCGATTTTATAAAAGTCAGTGGCAAACGACCCTAGAATCTTGTAAGAGGATGAAGAATAAAGTTATTCAGAATGATGAATTAAGCAACAAATTTTAAATTGTTGGTATCTTCCGCCTAAACTTGGAAGGGTATCCTTTATTTTTAAGTATATTATATTATTGCTTTTCTTTCAACAGAGGCAAAGAAAGGAATAAATGGAAGAAAAAGCTGATCAAAGATGTAAAGCAGAGTTTACTTATGATTTTGGATATTCAATCATCCATTGAGATAACCAATCTCTATTGTTCTCACCATTTGATCCTAATTTAATTCCTTAATTAATTTCAGAACCAAAATCATGCCTCTGGGAGAAGTCTTTCTCGGTGCATTTCTTCAGGTTTTGTTCGGAAGGTCGGCATCCCGTGAACTACAAAAGTGGGAGAAAACTTTGCAGACCATTCAGGCTGTGCTCAGAGACGCAGAGGAGAAGCAAATGACTGACGGGGCAGCGAAAATATGGCTGGAAGATCTCCGAGACCTGGCTTATGATCTGGAGGATATGCTCGATAAGTTTGGCACTGAAGTTCTACGGCGGAAATTGAAAACTGAGCGCCATTCTAGTAAGGTACGAACCTTCATCCAATCGTTTCGACAATTTAAGTCCAAGTGCTATTAAGTTCAACGTTAGTATACAATCCAAGATAAAGAGTGTTACGATCAGCCTGGATGAACTTCAAGAAAGAATAAATTTTCTTGGATTGAAAGAGATTGTTGGAGGATCATCAACGGCCGTGTGGCAAAGACCACCCAGTACTAGTATTCCAACGGAACCTGCTATTTATGGAAGAGATGAACATAGAGAAAATTTCTTGAAATGGTGTTAAGTCATGAATCAAGCAATGCCAACTTTGATTTAATATCCATTGTTGGTATGGGTGGTGTCGGTGAAACAACTCTTGCTCGACAAGTGTATACTGACCGGGCGGTGGAATGTTTCGACCTTAAACTATGGGTTTGTGTTTCTGATGATTTTGATGTTTGAGAATCTCAAAGACATTCCTCAAGTTAATTGCTTCGCCGAGTTTCAGTCCTTCTATAACAATCACAAACACTTTTTTGATTATGGATTATTCCAATTCCAAGATTTCGGATATGTTATTGAGTTGCTTATTCATTGAGTTCCACAAAGTGGTAATCTTTTCTTTTTCCAATTCCAACTCCATCCAATCTATTAGTTCGTAGAGCTATTTACTAGATCGCAGCCATTTCTGGAACACCTCTAATAGAGGGCCATCATCTGATCTGAAGGATAAGGATTTGAACCAAGTTCACGTTCAACTTAAAAGGCTATAGCTGGGAGCAAATTCTTGCTTGTCTTAGATGATGTTTGGAGAAGAACATTCCTTGTGGGAAACATTGATATCTCCCTTTGTGGCCGGAGCGCTGGGAAGTAAGATAATTGTAACAACTCGTAACAAAGATGTTGCATTAAAATGGGATCCGGTCAGTTTTATGAACTAAAGCTTTTACCAGATGATGATTGCCGGTCCGTGTTCATGAAGCATACATTATTTGAAAACAAAGATTTTGTCAAACCAAGGAGGCATATGATTCGTGAGAAGGTTGTTGAGAAGTGAAGAGGTTTGCCCTTAGCAGCAAAGACTCTTGGTGGCCTTTTTGCGCTCCAAGGAGACAGTGGAAAGATATTTTGAGTAGTGTAATATAGGATCTACCAAATGAAAGTGAGATTCCTCCGGCATTAAGATTAAGCTACCATCATCTTTCCTCGCATATAAAGAGATGTTTTGCTTATTGTGCAATTCTACCTAAGGGTTATGAATATAGCTAGAATCAACTTGGAATGTGATTGATTATCAAGACACAAAGGAGAAAATATAAGTGATAAGGATAATTTAAAAGGATAGTTGCTGGAATGTGAATCTCGCTTTGAAGACTCACACACAAGCATTTCAAAAAAGTATACTTGATATGTCACAACCTCACAGCAATCTGGTGAAGCTCATAATCAAAGGTTATGGCGGCACGAGAATTTCATCTTGGGTAGCAGATCCTTCATTCTCTAACCTCAAGCTCTTAAAATTGGAAAGATGTGAGAAATGCACACCTTTGCCAATGCTCGGACTATTGAGCTCGCTTAAACACCTCACCATCGCAGGCATGACAGGGCTAAAATATATAGGTTGTGAGCTTTACGGGGAGGATTGCTCAAAACCTTTCCAATCAATTGAAATATTTCTTCATCTCCGCGAGCTTTCCATTAAAAAATGCACCAAACTCTCCAGAAGATTACCTAACAATCTTCCTTCATTGAAGAAACTAGCAATTCATAAATGTGGACGGTTGGTGGTTTCATTTTCAAATTCTTCGATGCTCGGCAGAGTGGAAATAGATGGATGCAAAGAGTGTAGGTTCAATTAAAACAACACTCATGGTTTATACTAATACGTACATGCACAGCAGAATAGATTTTAAAATTTTTTATGCATATTTGTGTAACATAAATATTTTCATATTACATAAATTAAAACAAGATAAATTAAAACAAAATAGTTATAGAAACATACTTCATTCTTAATATTGTAATCAAAATTTAAAATCCAATACAACTGGTGTAGATTTTGGACATGTAGATGAGCTAACACTTTTTAGAGTAAAACTCTATGACTTAACTTTTATTTTATTCTTTACAAAACCAAAGATTATATCTCTCAAAATTAATTTATTTCCTTTTGTTTTGTTTTTGTAATGTTTGCAAAATGAAAAGAAAGCTTGTTTTTATAAATGATGACAATTTTGTCATTTCAAGTGTAAATTTAAATACACAAATATTCATTCACTTTACAATTGTTTGGAGTACTTTTGCATGGAGCATATTCACTTCATAAAATAATGAAAACATAATTTTGACATGTATTTATTACTTTTGTCCAAACATACAAAATTAAACACACTCCTATATATATATATATATATATATATATATATTCGTTTATCAAATACAAATACATCCAATCAGCAAATGCAAATACATCCAATGTTAATCAAATATATTTCGAAAAATTCCTCAGTCGAATATATAATATTTTCGATATTGATCAATATTTTAAGACTTTAACCCATATACGATGACTTCCTCTCTTCCCATTTTTGGTGAACTTAGGATAAGTTGACGCTCTAGCATCCTTACCTGAGGGAATTTTGACGAACAACAATAAATGTCTGTGTCGCTTGCCAATTGAATTTTGTCATTATCTAAAATTCATTTCAAGATGCCAGCTATCTTCATCTATAAAAAGCATTACCGAACCGTTTGCACAGCCTCATGTCACGGACTGATTTTTCCGTGCGGCCTTAGACGCAAATTTGGAACAACCTGCGCTAAGTCAGCCTTGCTGCACAAAAACTGCACAACACAAAAACGCACAAAGAAAGAGATGAAGAAAGAGTGCACAGAAAAACTAGAGAGAGTAGTGTTGCTGTAAAAGCTTGAATGCCTTT
>JAXCLQ010000005.1:9627876-9648472 GCA_035584115.1 Cedrela odorata | reverse complement strand
GCACATCCTGCTGCATGTACGCCGCGTACGCCGCATCCTGCTGCACGTACGCCGCATTCTGCTGCATGGTCTGCTGCGGCGTAACAACTCTGCTGGGGCGTAGTTCCTGCTGCGGCGTAACAGCTTGGCAGCGGCGTAAACTGGACATTTTCTGTGGCGTAAACTGGGGCGTGACACTCAGCTCTCTTCAGCAATTAACATTACGTCAATGTCCAAGTATCACATCATTTCCGAAAGAAGGTTTACCCACCAATCTAACATCCCTCAAAATTGAAGATCTCAATATCTACAAGCCACTGATTGAGTGGGGATTGCACAAGCTCAAGAGGAGATAAAAATTAAAAAAAATAAAAAAATAAAAAAGAAGAAGCTGCCAACTTCTCTAACTCATTTGATCATTGAAAGATTCTCAAACTTGAAAAGTCTGTCTTCGAAGGGCGTTCAGAACCTTACCTCTCTTGAACGTTTGACGATAGATGATTGCTCAAATCTTTCATCATTTTCGGAGGTAGGCTTGCCATCCTCACTTTTGCAGTTATATATTTATGATTGTCCTCTGCTGAAAAAACACTGCAAAAGAGATAAAGGGTGCGAGTGGTCCTAGATGGCTCACATCCCTAGAGTAAAGATAGATGACAGATTCGTCTACTATCCAGAAGACGAAAAATAAAGAGCTGAGCTCCAATTGATCTCAATTTCACTTGTCCTTACACTCTGCCCAGGTCTATTTAATTTCTTATACATTCTAATGTTGTTACATCACATATTTTGATTCTGCAAATTCTTTAAGACACTGCAAATTTTTGAGTCAGGTAATTTCTAACGGAGCAAAGATGAAGACAATGTCTGCAACCTCCAGTGGAGCACCTGTATTCTCATGTGTCACTTGTAACTTACTGTTCAAGTGTGTTTATATATCTGCTGCTTGGAGGAGGCTCATTGACATTAGTCATTGTGTATAAAGATATCGATTTCAAAATTTAGACCTCTTGTATTAGATAGATTTTGCCTATTGAAGCAACTAGTATTCATATTCGAATTTTGATACAAAATAACAATAGAACTATAAATTTATTATACAAACTTATTCATACAAAATGATATAAAATAATAAAATTTGACTAGTAAATGCCAAAAAAAAAATATTAAATGAACGAGCGTAGATGATGCAACAAACATTTTTTCATACACTCGTCCAAAATAAAGTAAAACAAAGCTGAACGTCTGGTATATGTTAAGTTGCATTTCTTTGCTTGTATTCACAATTACATTCTTCTTTGTTGTTTTCCAATAAACATTTCATGCACATAAATTAAATGAATGTGCCTCTAGACCTGCAATATCCTTCCATACAATCATAAATGAAAATATTGAAATACTTGTCGGCTTGTTGATATATAACTTAAATGACATATGAACTCATGCAGTTAATTTAAAAAATAAAAATATAATTGTTGGATAAAGAGCCTATTGGCTACAGGGCCCAAATGATAATCAAAACTCAATTAGTAAAAGGCCCAAATCAACGAGAGCTTTAAGGCTGATTCGGTATATATTCTTTTACCAGAAAATAACAAGGGATTCCGATAACAGTGAAGACCGAGATCTGCTAATGTCAGATAAAAGACCTCAAAATTTATTATTATTCAAGGTCAATTGAAGGATCTCGGTTTTAATTATTAATAACTAGTCTCTTCTCAAAAAAAATTTCGGATAAGGTAAAGAATTAGAATAAGCAAATTAAACAAAGAAGTTTCGGATAAAAATTTTTAAAATTTCTCAACAATTACGTATTAAAAGATGATTCATTTTTTTTTTAAATTCTTTCTGAATTATTCTATAATAAATAAAAGTATTCTAAGAAAATAGCTTATTCTATAACAAAAGTCTTTAGTCTATAAATATATTCTATAAAGAGAATTCAATATCCTACGAAATTGATCTTTCATAATAAGAATGATGAAAATTCTTATAATATAGAATTTTCAAGATTCTCACAAACATTTTTTGTTTTCTATTTCACATTCTATAAACTTGTACTTAATTTAAAAAACTGAAAGATAGTCTATAAAAGAAGGTCAACATACACATCATAAATATTCTAGTAGGAAGAGCCTCTATTCTCCTTAATTCTCTCTCATTTATAATAAAACATTTAATTTAAGTATCAAAAAAATTTTGCCCTTTCACCCATATAGGTTTCTTTGTGGCTGCAAAATTAACAATTGCTTGTAAACTTAACATACTAAGTCTATTGAAAGATTTTTGCAGCATCAACAATAATTAACCGAGCAATATGGGCAACAATTTGTAGATTATGTGGCAAAAGTAAGCACGGTTAACAGGAAAAAAACACAAGTTACAGATGGCAGATTTTCATATAAGATCCCTCCATCCATCTAGTACTTGTAACCCTTGACGTACAAACTCTCAGAAGCCAATCCACCGGCACCGCTGCCAGCATACTTTCCGAGGGTGGCCTCGGAATTGGCCTTGCACCTCGTCAAGAATGCCTCTTGAGCTTTGGCAACATTTTCCTTCTTTCCAGCCCATGTTTTGAGTGTGCTTTGCTGCAAAGCTCGCCCGAATGAGAACGACAGTGTCCATGGCTTCAACACGTCTAGCGTGTTCATTGCGTTGAGATTCACGGTAGCCTCTTCTTCACTCTGCCCGCCGGACAAAAACACTATTCCCGGCACTGCAGGTGGGACTGTTCGGCGAAGTGCAGTTACTGTGTATTCTGCAATCACCTCTGCTGCTACCTGTGAAACAACAAAATATTTGATTGCCTCCGTAATATATGTGTGTGTGTGTAGAAAAGGAAGATTAAAATTTAGAGAAGTATAGGTTACCTTTGGACTGTCAGAGCCTGGAGTAACCATGTTAGGCTTAAGGAGTGTGCCTTCAAGAAGAACATGTTGATCATTGAGAGCTTTGTAAACAGCAGCAAGCACGGTTTCAGTAACAGCAGCACATTTCTTGATATCATGGCTTCCATCAGTTAACACCTCAGGCTCAACAATCGGCACCAATCCGTTCTCCTGACAAATGATGGCATAACGAGCCAAACCCTGAGCATTTTGCTGGATTGACAATTCTGATGGCTCAGTCGGACCAATCTTCAGGACAGCACGCCACTTAGCAAACCGAGCCCCAGCTTTGTAGTACTGCTGGCACCGAGCTCCCAGAGAGTCGAAGCCTTGAGTTGTGGTTTCACCATTTGTTCCGGCTAACCCAACAGTTCCCTTGTCAACTTTAATGCCTGGAATCACGTTGTTTTCCTGGAGGACTTCAACAAAAGGTTTCCCATCAGAGGTTTTCTGATAGAGAGTTTCCTCAAACAGAATGACGCCTGAAAGAAAAGAGAGGGCGCTGGGAGAGGTGAAAAGGAGTTCACGCAGAGCTTGGCGATTGGACTCTATGTTTTCGACATTAATGCTTGCCAGACGCTTGCCAATGGTGCCTGTGCTCTCATCTGCAGCTAAAATTCCTTTGCCTGGAGTGGCAATGTACTTGGCATTCTGGATAAGTTCATCTGAACAAAACAAAGACTTTAACATTTTTTTAAGTTATGAATGTATAAAGCCTAGCATTTCTACATTTTGTTTCAGCAATGAAAATTTTGTAAACCCAATTAATCTGTAGTATTTATAAGTTAAGAATATTTGAGTTGACGACTCGTCCTATGTTTGAAGTTCGGATTATAAGTATGCCCAACTTGAATAAAATTTACGTAGGACAAAGAAAAAGAAACAAAAACATGCATGGTTGAAGCTTTTGGCATGAGAGTAAGAGAGAGAATACCTGTATACTTTCCAACAAAGGCAGACATGGCTTAAGCTCCGGATAATATGCTGGATACAGAACCAAAATGCAAAAACAAACTACACAAGTACCACTCTATATAGATAAGCATGGAAGATACCAACAGAATTCAACCCACGTCATACATCAACACGTGTCAAAAGATAAGCCCAGCGAAGGTTATCATCCTCGGATAAAGTAACGAGTGATCACTCTCCTTGCCAATTGGCATTCATCCAATGGATATATTATCATCCCTACTCTAAATGAACCTGGATATATTGTGCGGATAATCTCCCTCCTCACGTCCTGTTGTTTGCATAACACACCAAAAAGCAATTTATGGATACTACTAATGACATGATCTCATCCACTAGTTCGTAATTACTATAATTTTCACATAGGAGCAGCAACATATTGATCAATTTCAGATGAAAAGACTGTCCACATGTTGGCGAATTCAGCAAAATGATAATAATTTCGAAAAACAAATGATAATAGGAATATTCAAATCCAGAGTAACAACAAATGTAGCATAAATTTCATAATGTTCGGGTTTGTTAATACATATACGAAGGGGAGGCTGCAAGCAATTTCAGATTGTCCCCAAGACTATTCCCCTCTCAACTATGCAAATGAAGAAGCATTATTTCCTATCCTATATGGGGGTTGACTAGCATTGATATATGGCAAGAAAATGTAACAGATGGTGTCCACTACCCAATAAGTTGGTATTTGAACCCTTTTCGATGATTATCTTAAGAACTTAAAGAAAATGTAACAGATGTAGTAGATGACTATTCACCCGGGGGTGTAACAGAAAAAGTTTCGAAAAATGAAAAAGGAGAGATCCAAAAACAAAAACTCTAGGTCCGATTGTATCAAAATTGTATAAAAACTGAACCAATCACGAGCCCCACACATTGAAGTTAAGCCAAGCCAATTCTCTAAACTCGACGCAGGATGATAATCTGAGTAATGATTGGCAGGTTGAACAATCATCTGCTCTTGTTGAACTATTCTGGAGGGGTAGCCACTTGTTGGTCGTCATCATCTGTACCAAAATATCGGTCTCCAAATTCACCCATGCCTGGTATGACACGGAATTCTTCATTCAGACCAATATCAATCTCAGATGTCACAATCTTTATTCTCGGGAAGCTTTTGCAAACCACATGCACACCCTGAGGTGCCTGGTGAGATTCAGAGACAATGTGTGGATAAGAAAATCTCCATATAAGTTCATTGGAAAGAGGAAATCTGGAAAGAAACTTTGTATGACAAAATAATCAAAACAAGGACTAAAGATATTAAAATTACTTACAGAGATGAGATTCAGAAATATAATGTTGGACTCCGGTACACCCTTTCTTACAAGTAAAGAAATAGCTTGAACAGCCGAGTTGCCTGGAAGAAGGGAATGATAGCTAATATTAGATGAATCTCAACCAGTTAGTTACTGAACATTCAATTAGCTTTTCAAAGTAAGAAGTTGATGATGCCCAAAAGCAAGCTAATATCTTTTAGGCCATCTGAATAAGGGAGGTCCAACAATAGTGGAGCCAGTGAGACATAAGTTGCAGATACCTTTTTCAGGGGTTCAGGGACTTCTCAGAAAGGTACAATAATATATAACTTTGAGGACTGCATAAATACTAGAGACTAATACTGGTGCAAAAGTTGTTGGTTATGTGTAGCAAATAAAAAGCACTAATTAAGGCAAAGCCCAAAGCAGCGAACATAAAAAGCATATAAAATTGATAAGATTTTATAGTTGACCCCATGAAAACAGACAAACCTGTGCCTAGAATGGGATCCAATAGTAACACATGCCTTTCTGAGATGTCTTGCGGCAACTTTTCATAGATTAACTGCCAAAACATTGAACTATCAAGAGAAAATCCAAAACCTTAGCACAGACCTGGACAAGCACATCGTAGAAATGGGAGGGACTTTGCACACCTGCTGACCATTGTCACCTTCTCTATGAATTAGAATTTTCCCAATCTTGATACCTTTACAGCAAGCTCGCAAAGCATTCTCCATACTCTCGCCGCTGTATCAATTTAAAGAGAATATTAGCTAGTTGTTTGGCTTGATACTATGGAAGGGGAAACAAAAAGGGAAAAGCAAGAAAAAAAATGGAGAAAAAGCTCATAGCACAAACAATAAGTTAGTGACTATTTGGTATGGTTATTGTCATAGTAAGCATAAGCTGCTAATCATAATTTACTTAAAAATGAGTTTGGAAAAGTTAAAATCTTGCTTTAACTCCTAGACCAAGGCCACCAAAGGTATATCATTTCCCTGACTCTTTCTATTCTATTAATGTTATCACCACAAGAACTGCCAAGCCAATACTCAATCACCACTCCCTAATATCAATGCCACTACCTGAAAATGGCATACCCGCAACACCAACATCAAGCCATAATCACTGTTACAACCTCCACAATACCACCACCAAGAACCCACATTTGTTGCAACTCCAGCAACAAAATCTTGCCTATGGTTACTTTAATGTAAACAATTAACAGGCCATATAAGGCCCCATCCCAGCTGAAACATGTCACTTTAACATAAACATGAACATTCTCTCCTGTGATACATGTTGCCAATCACAGCTAGAGATATTTCAGTGATCACACCGACAAATCTTTTGATGCATCTTGCTGGTCTTTGTTTTACTGAAATAATAAGATCAAAGTTATAATCAACTCCATATTATGATACCTGATTAATGAGTAAGGGTAAGCACATATTTCAGTTCCTTATCTTTCCAACTCAGTGTGATATACATATCCAACATGCTCCCACTAGATAATTTCATACGAATTAATTTGCTATGTGTTTTAAGCATTTTTTTCAACCGTGGAGAAAATTGATACCAGCAATAACCTTATCCTACCCGATGAAATATAAAGAAATCCTGCACACGTTGTCACCAATGCAGTAAAGGAGACGCATTCTAGTAACTGCTTTATGGACCAACGGAAGCAGCCTTATTTACTATATATCATTGACATGCATATCTAGAGATGGCAAATGGGTTGAGCCTACCTAGCCCATTGAAGGGCCAGGCCGAGCCTAAAAATATGAGCCTGTCACAGACCTGAGCCACCCACTTAAATTTGCGTCAAATATCGATCTGTGTAGCCTCAGATATTGATCGGTCCATTATGGAGATTTCTTCATTTTGTTTTTAGATTTCAAGTATCGATCTGTTTGAATAACATATTGATCCGTTTGTCAATTTCAAATGTTTATAATTTTTCTCGACAAAAGGTATCAATTTTGTCATTTCAATGTATCGATCTAGTCGAACTTGTAATTTCTTTTCAAGTATTTAACTTGAATGTACCGATATAGTCGAACTTGAAATTTCTTTTGAAGTATCTGACTTGAATGTATTAATCTGGTCTAAATTATAATTTATTGAGAATTCTCTAACTTGAAAGTATCGATTTATTTACTTGAAGATATCGATCTAGTCTCAGCCCACAGGCTAGCCCAAGCCCAATCTTGGCATAACCCGCATGGGTCAGGTTTTATAGGCCTTTTCGGGCTGCATATTTTCTAAGCTGGCCTGGCTCAACCTGACACTAGTATTATACGGGCCTAGGCCGACTTGGCACGTATGCCTCGATGGGCTTCAATTTCATGGGTTGCCATCTCTATGCATATCTAATCTTTGAAATCAAGTAATGAAAAGTATTAATACTGTACTTCAAGATTTAAGGCCAGATATCTACCTCCTAATAACAGAGACACCACACAACCTCTTGCAGAAATCTACACCAGTATATACAGATCCTGCATTCACAACAAGAAGTTATTAAACCAACACATCAATAATTAAAGTTTCTCGGAAATAAGAGAAAAAATAACCAGGCATTAGTATATAGGGAAAATTATAACAAATATGGTTATGACAATGGTGACGCATACCAAAAAAAATAACACAATAAAATATTATGACTTGTCTCATATCTTAGCATTACTATTTTCAACATCCTCAAAGCAAAAATAAGTTGAATTGAACATATGAGAAAAAAAAAGGAGTTAAAATCTTAATATGTTGTAGGAAGTAGAAAACATTTTCATTTTGCAGAAAAACATAATAAACACAAGTTAGCATAGAACTTAAAGTTTATACATATTAATGAATACAATATTGAGTAACATTTGCTAACCAGTTGGAGTAACCACTTGCTTCTCAGTAAATGGTAGATGTCCCAGACCATGTTCAACAACCTGACAAAGGTGCAATAGGGTTGATGAATAGACAAACGAAAGGAAATAATTTGTTGCATCCATTATGACCAAAGAAACCACGGCATAAATCCACCAAATCAAAGTAAAATGTGCACACCAAACGAATCAATCGGTCAGCATAAAATACAAAGTCATGTTTTGTTGTTTGGGAATCACGTATAAGGGTATGCATTCCCCGTATCTGCACAAAAGCAGCAGCAATCATCAAATTCTCAATGTGCAAATAAAAACAAAAATAAATGAAACAAACCCAAACCTCCAACCAAAAAGATTAAAGAAATGAAAATATAATTACAAGCTACAATAGCAACTAAAAACAACAGCTTGGGGCCCTAGTAAATATATATACCAATAGTTAAGTAGATTGGTGACTAGGAAAAAATACCTGAAAGGTTGAATGGATGACATACAGATTAGGGTATATTTTACAGAGATCATGCTGGCCAAGTTTAGTGCGAATATGTTGCACAATCAAATCAATGGCTACATGATTATCTCCCCCACGGGGAATAATGATATCTGCATACTTCTTTGTTGGAAGTATGAAGTCATCAAAAGCAGGCTTCACAAATTTTGAGTACTGCATCCAAATTAATTTAGTATCAACATCTATCAAAGTACATATTCAAACCTAAAACATGGCTTTACAATAACTTACAAATAAAGTTAAATATTAAATAAAGTAAAAAAAAAAAAAGGCTTGAGAGCAGCAATATTCTTAACTAACTGGAGATAAAGATTCTCCTGTGATTCACGTATGATTCAAAAGACCTACAATTAATGCAACCATTATTTGAGATCGGGCAAAGTTAAATGTTCTAACCTGGTCAAGTACTGTAGCAATATCTCTACCCTTCTCAACAATGTCACGCCTTATTCTCCTTGCCAGACGTACATCAGCATCTGCACTGAAAATTTTACAATGTCAAGTGACAGCCGAACTTAGTAACACAATGAAGTGGCATAAATACATTCCTACTTTATACAAGTCAACCTCATGATGAAAATGTTAGCAACCATATTTTCACTGATTTGGCTTGACAAGCATCATAAGGAACCAAAGCAAGGCCCAAATTACTGAATGCTCAACTATAAATACCAGAAACCTAACTTGTTCTTCAGGTAGAACATACTCAGGACTAAAAGCAGGGTTGAAGTTATTTATCATTGCAACTCCAAATTAGTCCCATCTAATGTAAAACAGTCAGCTCATTCATGTAGAGGCATGCATGTCCAAAGCAACCATTCATCCAGCCAAATAATCTGCTAGCCTTAGGGAACTACAAACAGTCAATGCTCCATAAATTTTTTTTTATAGCCCAGTGTAATCAAATGATTTAGATGTTGCACCTTATATACAACTTCATTCTGTAATCAAATAGAGATACAGAAAATTAGTCCTACTAGTAATTTTGATTTCCTAAGATCAACATCTACTCATTGAAATGGAAAAGTAAACAACCTGTATCAACAAATATCTTCATGTTCATCAATTCTCGGACACGGGGATCATGGAAAACCAGTATGCCTTCCAAAATTATAACATCAGAAGGATTTACCTGTAGAAGATTCGTAGCATTCAAAACTATTGATGCATATGATACAGACACAGAAGACAGAGTAAAAATATATTTTTTACAAAAGCCATTTATTATTGAAATCAGCAACAGGTACTTGCGGAAAATATCAGTAGTTACATATCAAATCAAATCTTTTGGACCACAAGAAATATGTACCCTTCTTGCAGGAAAAACATTATTTTTGTAACTCTTGAAGTCGTAGTTTGGAATATCTACTGCTTGTCCATGCCTCAATTTCTCCATCGAAGATAATAGCTTCGCAGTGTCAAATGCATCTGACAGTAAGAGCACTATTGTGTTAAAATATGTCGGCATAAACTTCAAAACATCATAATTTAGTCATGTTTTCTATAGTTAAACTTCAATCAACTTCTATTTGCCTTTATTTTTGCCAATGAACTGCTTATTTGCATTTACAACATGTGAACCATAACATGTCAATGGTTCAGGTGATGATACAACCAAGTGATAAGATCACTACACAATTCAATAAATTGCAAATTGCTTTGGCTCTTAGGTCATCCATTGATCTAATTCCCAGCATAATAATTAACACTTAAAATTTATGTTACAGAGATGCCCTCACCAGGATGGTCAAAGTTGTATTCATGAACTCGAGCAAGTTCCTCTTCTGTAAGATTGTGATAAAAGGAATCCTGCCACATTCTTCCTATTAAAATATTGTCAAGGAAAAACGCTCATCTCACATAAAATACCACAAGATCATTTTATGAATATCTGCTAAAGCATTGCAATACCAGATAAACATAGGGAAAAAAAAAAGGACTTCAAAAGAGGTACACTCTTATATTAAGTTTTTTGAAGACTAAGATTTATTACTCCTACAGTAAAGAGTTATGATAGAACCAGGAGAAGCCAGAAATAACCAGCCAAACAGCACCACATTTTAAAAAACAGTTCTAAAAGTACAAGTTATTAATATGTGAGCCAAAAGAAGTACCAAAAGAAATATAAATTGAAATATCAACCCAATTAAATGGATGAATTGCTCATAATCAGCATAACCTGATTTGATGATGTTCACCACTGAGAAGGTTTTCCTTTTCATTTGGTTCAACACTAACAAAGTTGTTACCAATATCTGATTTATTTAATGGCAGATGGAGAGAAACAATGAATTCTCTGTAGTCTGCAAGAATCTTAGACATAAGTTGTTGACAACAATTTCCTTTTAAAAAGCTAGGCAATGCGTAAAACTGAAAAGAAAATGCCAAAATGGGGGAGCTGTGATTTATATTTTAAGAATACTCATCTGCATTGCACTAAATCTATTTGGTTTCACAAAATCTGTTACCTGGTTAACAAGTACAACACGGTGATCATGAAGCTGCTGAATAATCATATCACAAACAGTGGTCTTCCCGGACGCCGCTCCCCCAGCAACTCCTGCAGAAAAAGGGAAACATTAAAGCCAAAACTAGAATAAATGAAAAGAAGCTACCCAAAGTTCCAAGATACAAACATAAGAGGACAATGCACAAATTTTTTGTTACTTTAGCATTTCCCTAACAAGCCAAAGGCTTCCTTAAAGGTGATTGCGGTTCATTCAGACTGAAACATGAGTGACAAGAACTTTTTATTTCTCTCTTTGCAATTTTCTCATTTTGGACGTAATTCCATGACTAAACTGTCTTCCTTTCTGTTTAGTGCAAGCAAAAACAAGCCTATCATTTATCTTGCAAATAGCTATACTTTTATATACATTATATTAAAAATACTGATTATCAGAGTAATCTAAGCACTTCAAATTCAAATTTCCACAGTATACCTCAACAGGTTAAAAATTAACCTTAACCAAATATTGTAAGTAGGTAATTCTTCAATAATACTTCACATGCCTACACTTACCAATGACGAAAGGTTGTTTATGCATGTTGTCTGCTGCAGAAGTTGTCGGTTGCCCCATTTCTGTGTTTCTAGTCTCCAAACCATTCATATGAAACCCGGAAAAATGAACCCCCGAGGAGGCCTCTATCATATCCACAACTGATTTCGAATCCATAGAATGCAACGAGCTGCTAATTCAGTATACAAGTAAAACGCAAGGTGAGCCTACAACAAAAGAGCACCAAGATCAAGTTATTAACCTTTTTATTTCTTGCAACAAAAACCATAAATGCTAATCAATGTCATCAAGTAAAATCTAAGAGTTTCCAGGTAAAGGTTAAGCATTTCAATCAAGCATAAACAAACAAGAATTAGCAATCATGGCAACTCAAATACAATGCTTCAATTACATTGTCCAACTAAGACTAAAGCATACGCAATATTCTAAAGCAAATGCCGTACATAGTACCACTTCCAGTTGCGTGTACCAAAAAATCAAAACCATGTCTTATAGCTTTTGTTCTCTTTGAACAAATAAAACAAACCCATGTCCCAAAACAAACATTGAACACAACTCACAAGCCGAGTCACCTCACATATCCAAGTACTTCAACTGATCAACCCAAAAAGATTAACCACTTAAACACATTGCATTAAATCCAAGCTTATATAAATACGTGTACATAAAAATTACGTATTCATACAGATTGATTGAAAATAAACTCAAAATCTCAGATTACTATCGATCAGCAATAAAATTACAGAGATCACTTGATGAATTCAATTAAAAAAAAACACAACTTTGATCAAAATAAATAAATTTCAGATCGAACAAACCATATTTCAGATTCAGCTAACGCATACACTGTTCATTAACCATACTCAGATTATCTAAGTAAATATATTTTCTTAAAAAAAAAAAAAAAACAATACCATCAAATGCATATCATTAAAAATACCTGATAAGCTCCAATAATTATCAGAAAAAGAGAGAGATTTAAACACAAACTTTCTAAGAGAGAGAGAGTGTTATACAACACAGACTTTGAGGATCTTTGTTTTATCTTTTTTTTTTTTTTTAATTTTCTTTTATGTTTACTTAATAATTGAAGGGAAGAAATTTCCCAGGGAGAGAGAGAGAAAGAGAAGAGAACTGAGCTATTTATAGTGAAGGGAGAGATTCTAGGTCAGGAAAATGGGCTTAATTTTTGAGTTATTTGCAATGGAGTCCCTGATTTCTCCATGGTGGCTACTGAAGATCTTGGAAATTTCTTTTTTTTATTATTTTTTATAAATAATTTTCACACCTCCAAGCAGAGTAAGGCAAAACTCAACAACTGTTGGTAGTTTAAGATTAGACTGAAGAGGTTCCACGTCAGGACCAAATCAGATGCGGGGCCCACTAGTATTTTGTTGTTGTAATTTTGATTATTGGCGTAATAATTAGCATTAAAAGTTTAGCAAATTTCATTTAAATCCCCAGTAGTTAGCTTAAATATGGTTTGAGTCCTAAATGTTTTAAAACTCATCACATAACCTATCACTTCACTTGTTTGAAAATTGATCACACAAGTCTCAATTATATTTAATTTATATTTATAAACTTGTTAGATTCACTGATGCAGTAACTAAATTGAGGAGATTTTAATACAACATTTGAACGGCTGTAAAACGTTTGATTTCATGTTGGGGTCCACTTCAGAACTTCGAAGAATATTCCATGTTCAGATTTGATTCATGTACCATCTCAATCTTATATCATATCTTACTTAGCTAAGCTACCACTTTATATAATTTATCCACTATGCATATCTAATGATTCTACTTTCTTGCTATATAATTTATACATCTATTTGGATGGTGGGATTGTTGTGGTGTCTAATTCTGTCTTTGCATTTTCACATTTCTGCTTAAACTATTGATTGGTACATAAATGGTTGGGCTGAAATTGTTAGTGCCCACTTCAAGACATGACTATCCAATTGGGCTCAGTGAAGCAGTGAAGGCCTAGCTTTAAGTTCATGCATAATCAGAATATGAAAACCTTCCTGGTTCTTGTCCGTTGACATCTTTAAAGCCAAAGGCCCAATGCTTTATGCAACAACACAATATTGTACCAGATGGTGGATCACTAATGCTTAAAACAAACCCACTCAGGAGATACAAGGGAGTTTACATAAACACTTTTGTAGTTTTATTCTGATTTTCATGTATTTTATATTCTATTGGGAGAAATCTGTTCATATATAACATTTTGTGGGAGAGTAAGGCTATGGAGCCTCGAACACTTGTAAATTTCTAAGGAAGATTTGTTTGTTGTAATTCACCAAAATTTTATTTATTCAGTCTCTTAAATTTGTGCTTTTAATGCTTTAGATATTGGAAACTAGCTGTGAATTACAAGTAGTTCAAGACTTGTTTATGATTAGAGTATGCAAGGCAGAGCCACAAACATATTAAAGGAGAAGCCAGCATGCGTAAATGATTTACATTACATACATGGAGGGGACCAAACAATCAATATGTGTTTACCTGTTATGCACAATGTAATCTTATATTATATTGGTTATGATATAGAGTATAGATTAGAAGATACATATTGAAATGGGTTTGTTAATTAATTGTGTTATTACATTTCCACCGACTAGTTTTAATGGTGGAGAAGTTGATAGCTCATGCTTTTAAGGTGGCAAAGGAAATAACTTTGTAATCATATTCCTTACAAAGTAATAATAATTCATGGAATTAAAATTATGGAACATCATCAAGTATCCACTAATCCCATTTTGACCTTTCTTTCAAAGCAACATTAGATCCAATATTAATATTAAAATTTGTTCATTAACAATTTAATTATTAAAATGCTTATGATAAAAATCTCTTTTAACTGTAACAATTTTGACCCCGGACAACAAAACAATGCTTATAAAACAAGTATTCACAATATCCAAAAGAAAAAGGGAAGCAGGAAAAGTAATTTCAGGCAGCAGATTGACTGATTGAGGGAACCTTCTTCTTAAATGGGGCACAAATTGTAAAAAGTTACCCTCTACAATCATTCAAATTTAGGGATCCAAGGTTCCATAATCAACAATTTGTTCAACTTTGCCTCTTTTTCATTTCAAATATCCAAACTTTTATTTACCCATTGTTGTTTTTTGAATTTTATTCGCCTTTGTTGGTCTCAAAGTGAGATGCTATCATCACCCACTCAGACCCACCAAAAGATAAAACAAAGCATAGAAAAAAGTATAAATAGGAAGAGGGAAACTTTGGCTTGCTTTAATTTTTATAGGAGAATCTACTACCAATATTTCTCACCAACCATTGTTTATTTCTTCACCAAACACTAAGATCTTGTTTTATATTGATTGGATTCGAGCTAAGGGTTTCAATTTAATCTCCTAATCTTGTTTTCTACACATATAGCACATGATTCATCAACATGTTTACATATCTATTTTAATGGTCTCAGAAACTTACACTAAAATGAATAGATCAATCTCTGAAATACTACATATAACGAAATATGATTATCCTTATTCAACATCATAATCAATGACCAAATTTATATAGGTAAAAAGAGAGAGACAGCAACTGCAGTGCATGCATGAGAATGACAAATATGATAGCATCCACTTGGTAAAACAAATATATGCCATAAAAATTATGCCATCATTTTGGCTATCTCTTGCCGTGCAGTCCAACGGTTTAAGGGCCCCGTTGCATTCCACACTTGTCATTTCATAATTTCCCTTACTTGGTCTTGCATGCAATTTGGACCCTTATTTATTTATTTATATACATGAAATATCAATATAAGAAAAAAAAACAGAGAAAAAAAATTGGAGAAGAAAAGAGCAGTTTATGACCCCTTTAAAGCATAATGAATGAGTATGCTTTTGTAGTAATATAGAGTCAAACAAGGCAAAGAAGAGACACAAACGTTTCATTTCAATTTCTTTTCTTAGAGGATTCTTTCTTTTTCTCTTCCTTTTCATCAGTTTGTTTGAAATAGAAGAAGCATTTAATGAGGAGGCTCATGTTTTTTTGTTTAATGCTCATAGCCATCACTCTGCACGGGAAGCTTATTGTTTCACCTTCCTTTAATAATATTTCTACAACAGTTTTGATCGTCTAGCTACTGGTAATTACATTAAATATCAATACACACACAGCTCAACTACAGCTTTTCTTTGGCTCCAAATTTCCAGGATTTAGACCCTGCAAAGGTAATATTACTATCTGCATCTACTCTTACTCTTGGCTGCATAAATTTCACTCAATGAAGTTTTTCTTTTTTGAGTATTTTCTGAGTCTGGTTTGAGTCTCTTCCCATTCAGAAACACAGTTTTTCTGCTTCTGTTTATTGCTCATTGCTATGAATATGAGTGGTATTAGAGAAAGTTTCTTTGGGAGGTTCAAGCTGGTTTGAAGTGTTTGATGCCTTTATATTTCTGGGTTGATTGCTCAATCATGGTTCTTTTCTTGATTTCATATGTTTCTTCCAGCTTAATTTTTCATATATTACGGCGTTTCCTTCCATCTTTCTGTTTCTCTTTCATCAAAAAGTTCCCATTTCTGTGCAGTGGATTTAATAGACTTGACTGACCTTTTTGTGCAGTTTTATGCTTATTTTTGCAGTGAATTTCCCAAGATTAAAGTTTTGGGCTGAAGAATAGTATGCTTTAGAAAGGGACCGATAGAACACAAATTAAGATGCCACAAGAAACAAATTACTCCTCTCCGTGCAAGAACTTGAGAGGATTGAAGTCTTTGGTCTCAAACATTGAAGCTTCATACACTGATGAGACCTTCAATGACTATGAATTAGCTCAAAGAAAAGCTGAAGAAGCAGGTACCATCACACTCTCACTACTTTTTCCAGTTTTACAAATTTCCATGGAAAATGTCCACCCAAAATGAAATCTTGAGTTTCTTCTTCTTTTGTATATCAGTTTACTTGGTGCATAATTCATAAGTATCCCCTCTGTATTTTTACTGTATATCAGTTTCATTTTTGTGGGTTTGGTTTGGCATATAAGATGCTCATGTCGAATTTTTTTTAAAAAAAAGAATTGGCATCATGATTTTGCTTCCACAATATGCGGGTGATCCCATTTTGAAAACTGAAAAGGGTTTGGTACACCATCACTAATAGTGCTGGCATGGGTCCAGATTGGAGAAATTAAATCAATTTAGCTCCATTGTTTGTTTATTTATTTATTTATTTACTTTCTATTGTATGAATCCCAATTCTGTTTACACCTACCTTTACAATTACTTTTTTTTTTTTAATGGGTGTGTAGAGAATGAAACATTGCAATTAATGATGGATAGGTGTCCAATTCTCAACTTATTTGTATGGCAGATAAAAAAGTTGAGGCGACCACAGATAGTATTATCACACAGTAAAGTATTTAAGAAATACTGAAAAGTTCTTATCAGATGATGATGTGTAATCATGTCGATTTTTTTTTGGAACTAATATTTATAATTTTTGTGCTTCCAATCTTCTATGACAAGCATGAATTCAAACCTTGTTATTAAATCTTGATGTTCAGAAACTGGCAAATGTGCTAGATAAAATCACCAAAATCCAAGTCTATATATTGATCATCTGGTTGTTTCACCTACCAAACCTGAAAGTTAAAGTATTTGTCAGTAAGGAGTGGGTCAATATGGTGGCAAAGAAAGAGTAAATATGGCCCCAGTTTTGATGCTCAGGACCCCCATAAATGCAAGCAGTTGTAATTTATAAACTACACGCCGCTCACCATTAGTGTACACCTCTCAGCTTTATAGCTAAAAAATAGTACTACAGACGCTTGCACTATACCCACAATTACCAAGGGTTGAAACTTCTAAACACTATGTGCCATGTTACAAAAAGTACGAAATTAAGTATGAAAGGTTGATGCATTATATGCGATCAGATTTAGTCACATTCCAATCTTTTCTAAGGTTTTCGACTTTAAGAGTCTCCCTAAACGTGTGCACGTAGTACACATGTTACATAATCCTATATTTATCTATGGCTTCTAGTGGATTTTAATTGTCAAATTATGAGGATTATTCTTTAATTGAGGAAACAAAGAATGTAACAGTTCTGTCTAATTCTAAAAAAAAAAGAAGTTGTTAGTGAATGAAGATAATTTTTTATTTGTATAACTACATTAATCTGCATGTTTCTAGCTGCAAGGAGGTACCAAGCAGCAGAATGGCTAAGGCAGATGGACCAAGGTGCTTCAGGAACTCTGCCAAAGGAACCCTCTGAAGAAGAGTTTCGCCTTGCCCTCCGCAATGGCCTCATTTTGTGCAATGTGCTTAACAAAGTTAATCCCGGAGCTGTTTTTAAGGTACTCACTACAGTGCTGATTATTTCCCATGACAAGACAAACATACTTTATCATATATGTCCATAGTTCTTTTAGTACTTTGTCATTTCTTATAATATATTCTGTTTTTTGAAATGAAAATAGGTGGTGGAAAATCCAATTATAGCTGTTCAATCAACAGAAGGAGCAGCACAGTCTGCCATCCAGTACTTTGAAAACATGAGGAATTTTCTTGTGGCTGTTAAAGATATGCAGCTCTTGACTTTTGAAGCATCTGACTTGGAAAAGGTTTAATGTCTTTCCTAAAATGCTTTATATGTAGTTCAATATGAATGGTGATGCACTTGAATCAGCAATACAAAGAAACTTAGCAGCTCTATCCACACAACTAGAATTGCTTCTTTGCAATTTCTAATAAGTGCTAGTTTTCTGAAGATTTGTGTTACTGCTAAATGACTATGGTAAATTCCATTTGGTCTTGCTGAAAATGGTGATGAGAATACAGAAACACACCTTGTCTTGTCAGTCAATTTTTTTTGTAAAAGTGTTGAATCTATCTTCAATTGTTTCTAAGCAGAATAGCATGTATAGAAAACTTCTTGGCTGTCAGGCATATTAAATGTTATCCCATTTTATATATTCTGAAATGCTGAAACCTTCGTTACCTGATGATCGATTAGTTTTCTTTGTGAATGCTTTGGTCACTAGTGGCTCTATGTGTTTAAATTTCTTTTTTCCAAACTTAAGCTTGGGGGACGTGGTCATACAGGGGGGCTCCTCAAGTAAAGTGGTAGACTGCATTCTCTGCCTGAAAGGATATTACGAGTGGAAGCAAGCAGGAGGAATTGGCGTTTGGCGGTATGGAGGGACTGTAAAGATCACATCCTTCTCAAACAGGTCTCCATCCTTGGTTGGTAGTGAAAGTGCTGATGAGTCTTTTGATGAATCTGAATCATCACTATATGAACAACTTTTAGAATTCCTCCATCTCTCCAATGAGGTCTCACTTGAAGAATCCAAAACTGCAAATGCTCTTACATTCCTTTTCGATCGTTTTGGGCTTCGACTTCTACAGGCTTACCTTAGAGAGAGTAATGGAATCGAAGAGTTTCCTTTGAATGCAATGGTAGGTAAGATCCATTCCAATTTGTTGTGAGCATACATGTACTCTTGTTGATATCAAACTGGCATAGTTATGTCTTCTATTAAGTCAAGATGATTCCCTGATGTCCTCTAAATTTGAATGATCATAGAAATTTGGTGGTATGGTCTTGGAAGTCAAAAAACTAAATACCCTAGGCAATCTGCCATTCTATTTCATGTGTTCTTTTTCTTTCTTTGTTAAATTTTCCTCTCTTTCATATGAAACTGTGCAGGTAATAGACACTTTGCTCAGTAAGGTAGTTAAGGATTTCTCAGCATTAATAGTCTCTCAAGGCACTCAGGTACCAAAAATTTTGCAGTATGTTGTTCGATATATGTAAAAGCACTTTCATTGATGTTTCAATCAGTACCAATCATTTAGACTTATCCTCACCTGACTGAAGAAGCTCGTGTCCTTATTTTTCATTATCTACAGCTTGGACTGTTTTTGAAGAAAGTATTGAGAGGTGAAGTCGGTTCTCTATCAAATTCTGAATTTATGGAAGCTATTTCACAATACCTTGGTCGAAAAGCTAGTTTAGTATCTGGTGATTTCTCCAAATTCTGTATCTGTGGTGGAAAACGTGAAGTCATTCCGCAGACCATTACTCAACCTTCTGATGATCATGCAGAACTAATGGATCTTCACCAGAAACAACTTCAGGTTCGAACATTATTTCATTGGAACCATCAAGCAATTTGCTTTGTTTAGAAATTGCGTTGGATGCATCTCCTGTATAATAATTAACACAAGTTTTCTTGTTGCTTTCAGGAGTTAAAATCACAATATCAGGAGACAAAAGGAGAAGTCTATCAAATTCAATCAAATTGGGTCGAAGAACTTCATAGACTTGGTGAGGATCTGAAGAAAGAATAAAGCTTCCACTCCATTTTTCCGTTATTATATGTTCATCTGAAAATTTCACAACGCTAGAATTTCCATTGAGGTTACATTTCCACTTATTGCAGAACATTATATTAAGAATCTTGAAGTGGCCTCCTCTTCTTACCAGAAGGTTTTAGAGGAAAACCGTGAACTGTACAATCAAGTCCAAGATCTTAAAGGTGTTGCTCCCTTCTCTTGTTTATTTTGAGCTAAAACTTGCATATCTTATTATTCATGGAGCTTATATTATGAGATGCAGGAACAATAAGGGTTTATTGTAGAGTGAGACCCTTTTTACCAGGACAGTCAAATGGACAATCTACTGTAGACTATATTGGTGAAAATGGAAATATCATGGTTGTTAATCCTTTCAAACAAGGAAAGGATGCAAGAAAGATGTTTTTATTCAATAAGGTGTTTTCACCAAATGTATCACAAGGTATGTTCTCTTTCTAGGTTGATTTTTATTGTCCTCATCCATACAACACTTCTTTCTCACTCAAATGAAATTGAACAGAATCTGGAGTCAGTGTCGATTTTTAAAGATTTTCAGACGTATTTGTTATTTATAGAAGATTAATCATTATGGGTTGATAATAAAATGGTGACACTTAACATGTAATATCAAATTATGCCCTTTATGTACTCTTGACGATTTTTTTATTTTATCTACAGAGCAAATATATGTTGATACTCAACCGTTGATCAGGTCTGTTCTAGAT
>JAXCLQ010000005.1:9583224-9616827 GCA_035584115.1 Cedrela odorata | reverse complement strand
AAAGATGTAATGTGTATGCTCATGGCCCGCGATATATTATTCTTTTGTAACAATGATCGCAACAATGATGTTTGTATAATATATATATATATATGTGTGTGTGTGTGGATTGCTAATTAAGTTTCGATAACATCATATTGTATTATAAATAATGATTTTTGGTTTTAGATAACATCGATTAGTAGATAAGTCTCTTTCAACTATGTTTTACATACTATTATTAATCCTAACTAACACATGTTGTTAATTGAATTTTATTTTTTAATGGGCATAGAAGATATTGTGGTAAGACCCTTATGCAATGAAATTAGGTGAGTGGGAGATTAGAGATGATAATTCAAAAAATGGTATTGGTATTGGTATTGGTATTGGATGGTGTGATTGTTGTGGTGTCTAATTATATTTTGTCTTTGCCTTTTCACATTGTTGATATGAAATTTTCTTGCTTATTCTTATCCCAAATAAAGACACATTTTGCACCAGATTGGCTGGCTGCATATCCATACATCAATTTCTAAAATCAATGAAAGTGATAGAAGCACTTGTGAATGATTTACTTTCTGCTTAAACCAATACTATTGGTAGATAAATATAGTTTGTTAAGGCCCTCTTCAAGACTATCCAAGTGGGCTCAGTGAAGCAGTGAAGGCCTGACTATTCTGTTTGAATACCAAGGCCCAATGTTTTATGCAACACAATGTTGCCCTTGATAGATTTCTAATGCTTAAAACATACCCACTTTGCTCATTTTCGGAGAACTTAATAGGTAGTTGAGCCAGCTTGAAATAGTAGCAAAAAATTAAAATGGTGCGCTTAGTACCTTGTACTAGACTCAAACTTTAATTTCTCAGCTACCCGAGTCTCTTCAACGTTGGACTATTAAATTTCTAAGTTGGATTTGTTTACTGTAGTCCACCAAATTTTCATGTACTCAGCGCCAGAGCCACAAACATGTTATAGAGGAAGCTAGCAAGTAGCAATAGCATGCGTAAATGATTTACATTACATTGCATACATGGAGTGGAGGTGGAGGGGACCAGACAATCAATATGTGTTAGCATGTTATGCACAAAACAAAACCAAATAATGTATAAGTATTATATTGGTTATGGTAAATGGGTTTTTGTTAATCGTGTGATTGCATTTGCACCCATTAAAGTGTTAATGGTGGAGAATCTGATAACTCATGCTTTTAAGGATGACAATAGTGACAATATCTTTATAATCATAATTCTGACTAATAATAATCCATGGAACATCATCAACTACCCCATTGACTATTATATTGTTCTTAGGATATATAATATATTCTATAGTAATAATTTAACATCACCATTTTGACCTTTCTTTCAAAGCCACATTAGATCCAATATTCACATCCTTTGACTCAATGATAAACATCTTTTGTTAGCTGTAACAATTTTGACTGTAGACGACAAAACATTGCTTTAAAAACAAGTCTTCACTCAACACTCTATATCTCACTACTTTTTTTTTTTTTATCAACTAATTAGTCCAAAGAGAAAAAGGGAAGCAGGAAAAGTAATTTCAGGCAGCAGATTGAGGGAAACTTCTTCTTAAATGGGGCACAAATTGTAAAAAGACACCCTCTGCAATCATTCAAATTTAGGGATCCAACGTTCCATAATCAACAATTAGTTCAACTTTGCCTCTTTTTCATTTCAAAAATCCCAACGTATATATATTTACCAAATTTTTATTTAATTTGTTTTGCCTTTATTGGGTCTCTAAGTGGATGCTATCATCACTCATTCATATTTCAGACCCACCAGAAGATAAAACAAAGTATAGAAATGGGAAGAGGGAAACTGTGTGGTTTGCTTTAATTTTTATTGGAGAAAGAGAATCTACTGCCAATATTTCTCACCAACCATTGTTTATATCTTCACCAAACACTAGGAAAACAAAATATATGGGGAAGGATCTCGTTTTATTGTGATTGGATTGGAGATAATAGTTTTAATTTAATCTCTTAATCTTGTTTTCTACACATATAGCACATGATTCATGAATATCTTTACTCTAAAATGAAATAGATCAATATTTGAAATCCTACTTATAATGAAATGTAATTATCCTTCAACATCATATATATAATCAATGGAGAAATTTATATATACAGGGAGAAAGGGAGAGATAGCAAGTGCAGTGCATGCATGAGAATGACAAATATTATAACATTTACTTGGGTAAACAAATATATTCCATAATCAATAGGAGTAGAACTAGCATAACACAGTCCAAAAACTTTATAAAGCACACAAAATTATGCCATCATTTTGGCTAGATCTTGCCGTGCAGTCCAACGGTTTAAGGGTCCCATTGTATCCACACTTTTCATTTCCAAATATGCCTTAATTGCATGCCATTTGGAAGTGTATTTGTTTATTTACGTACATGAAATATTAATACAAAGAAAAAAAAGAAGAAAAAAATGGAGAAGAAAAGAGCAGTTATGACCCCTTTAAAGCATAATGAATAAGTATGCTTTTGTAGTAATATAGAGTAGAACAAGGCAAAGAAAGACACTAACGTTTCAATTCAATTTCATTGGACCTTTTCTTTTGTTTCTCTTCTTAGAGGATTCTTTCTCTCTTTCTCATCATCAGTTTATTTGAAATAGAAGAAGCATTTAATGAGGAGGCTCAAGTTTTTTTGATTAATGCTCACAGCCTTCACTTTTCACGGGAAGCTTATTGTTTCACCTTCCATTAATAATATTTCTTCAACAGTTTTCATCATCTAGCTACTTGTAATTACATTACATCTATACACACTAAACTCAAACTTCAGCTTTTCTTTTGCTCCGAATTTC
Organism: Cedrela odorata; assembly: GCA_035584115.1. Classification (NCBI taxonomy): domain Eukaryota; kingdom Viridiplantae; phylum Streptophyta; class Magnoliopsida; order Sapindales; family Meliaceae; genus Cedrela; species Cedrela odorata. The sequence continues at coordinate 9,613,991 of JAXCLQ010000005.1, read as the reverse complement.
CAGGTTTCAGACAGAATTTTAAGACCCTTCAAGGTAATATTACTTTCTGCACTTATTCTTACTCTTGGCTGTATAAATTGTACTCAAGGATTTTTGTTTTCTTTCGGTATTTTTTTAGTCTGGTTTGAGTCTCTTCCCAAGTTAAGCCACTGCTATAAATGATATTAGAGTAAGTTTTTCTTTGAGAGGTTCAAGGTAGTTTGAAGTGTTTGATGCCTTTATATTTCCGGGTTGATTGCTCATTCATGGTTCTTTTCTTGATTTCACATGTTTCTTCTTGCTTAATTTTTCTTATATTACAGCATTTCTTTGCTGCTTTCTGTTTCTCTTTCATCAAAAAGTTCCCATTTCTGTGCAGTGGATTTAGTAGTTTTGACTGAACTTGTTGTGTAGTTTTATGCTTGTTTTTGCAGTGTATTTACTAAAAAGATTAAAGTTTGGCCTGGAATATGATATATATTTTAGAGAGGGATTGATAGAACACAAATTAAGATGCCACAAGAAACAAATTACACCTCTCCTTGCAAGAACTTGAGAGGATTGAAGCCTTTGTTCTCAAACAATGAAGCTTCATGCACTGATGAGACCTTCAATGACTATGAATTAGCTCAAAGAAAAGCTGAAGAAGCAGGTACCATTACACTATCAATTCCTTTTTATTTTACCGCAAAAAAAAATGGAAAACAAAAGTTTCCATAGAAAATATCAAACCCAGAAAAAATAGTTCTTGAGTCTCTTCTCCTTCTGTATATCAGTTGGTGCTTATTTCATTAGTATCTCCTCTGTATTTTTATTGTATATCAGTTTTATTTTTGTGGGTTTGGTTTGTCATATAATATTTTCATTTCGGAAAAGAAGGATTTTTTTTTTAAAAAAAAAAACATTGGCATCATGATATTCCTTCCACAATATGCGGGTGATCTTGAAAACTGAAAATGGTTTGGTACACCATCACCAATACTGCTGATATGGGTCCAGATTGTAGAAATTAATTCAATTTAGCCCCATTGTCAGTTTATTTATTTACTTTCGATTGTATGAATCCCAATTTTTTTTACACCTACCTTTACAATTATTCTATTTTTTTATGGGTGTGTAGAGAATGAAACATTGCAACTAATGATGGATAGGGGTCCAATTCTCAACTTATTTGTATGGTAGATAAAAAAAGTTGAGGTGATGACAGATGGTATTGTCTCACAGTAAAGTATTTGAGAAATATTGAAAAGTTCTTATCAGATGATGATGTGTAATCATGGCGATTTTTTTTTTTGGGAGCTAATATTAATAATTTATACTTCCAATCTTCTATGACAAGCATGAATTCAGATTTTGTGATTAAATTTTGATGATCAGATGCTGGCAATTTGAAATGTGCTGGACAAAATCACCAGAATCCAAGTCTATATATTCATCTGGTTGTTTTACCTACCAAACCTGAAAGTTAAAGTATTTGCCAGTAAGGTGTGGTTCAATATGCTGGCAAAGAAAGAGTAAAGATGGCCCCAATTTTGAAGCCCAGGATCCCATAAATGCAAGCAGTTGTGATTTATAAACTACACACCGCTCACCATTAGTGCACATCTCTCAGCTTTAGCTCAAAATTTAGTACTGTAGATGCTTGCACCATACCCACAATTACTATTGATTGAAACTTCTAAACCCTATGTTCATGTTACAAAATGTACAAAATTAAGTATGGAAAGGTTGATGCATTATATGCTATCAGATTTAGTATCTTTTCTAAGGTTTTCGTCTTTAAGAGTCTCCCTAAACATGTACATGTAGTACACATGTTAACATAATCCCATATTTATCTATGGCTTCTAGTGGATTTTGATTGTCAAATGCTGGGGATTATTCTTTCAATAGGGAAACAAAGAATGAAACAGTCTGACTAATTCTAAAAATGAAAAAAGTGAAAAAAAAGAAAGAAAAAAAAGGAGAGAATTTGTTAGTGAATGGAGAAAATCTTTTATGTGTATAACTACATTAATCTGAATGTTTCCAGCTGCAAGGAGGTACCAAGCAGCAGAATGGCTAAGGCTGATGGACCAAGGTGCCTCAGGAACCCTGCCTAAAGAACCCTCTGAAGAAGAGTTTCGCCTTGGCCTCCGCAATGGCCTCATTTTGTGCAATGTGCTTAACAAAGTCAATCCTGGAGCTGTTCTTAAGGTACTCGCTACATTGCTGATTATATAAGTGTATTTATGTGATTATTTCCCATGACAAGAGAAACGTACTTAATCACATATGTTCATAATTCTTGTAAGTACTTAGTAATTTCTTTTAATCTATTCTGTTCTCGAAATGAAAATAGGTGGTGGAAAATCCAATTATAGCTGTTCAGTCAATAGAGGGAGCAGCACAGTCTGCCATCCAGTATTTCGAAAACATGAGGAATTTTCTTGTGGCTGTTAAAGATATGCAGCTCTTGACTTTTGAAGCATCTGATTTGGAGAAGGTTTATTGTCTTTCTTAAACGCTTGATATGTAGTTCAACATGCATGGTGATGCATTTTGATTCATTAATCCAAAGAAACTTAGCAGCTCTATCCACACGACTAGAATTGTTTCTTGCATTTCTAATAAGAGCTAGTTTACAGAAGATTTGTGTTACTGCTAAGTGATTATAGTAAATGCCAATGGGCCTTGCTGAAAATGGTAATGACAATACAGAAACACACCTTGTCTTTTCAGTCAAAATGTTTGTGTAAAAATGTTGAATCTATCTTAAAGTTGTATCTTAGCAGCATAGCATGTGTAACAAACTTCTAGGCATGTCAGTCAAATTAAATGTTATCACACTGCATATACTCTGAAATGCAGAAATTTTTGTTACCTGGCGATCTATTAGTTTTCTTTGTGAGTGATTTGGTCACTAGTGGTTTTATGTGTTTAAAATTTTATTACATAATTGAGCTTGACGGACTTGGTGATACAGGGAGGCTCCTCGAGTAAAGTGGTAGACTGCATTCTCTGCCTGAAAGGATTTTACGAGTGGAAGCAAGCAGGAGGAATTGGAGTTTGGAGGTATGGAGGGACTGTGAAGATCACATCCTTTCCAAACAGGTCTCCATCCTTAGTTGGTAGTGAAAGTGCTGATGAGTCTTTTGATGAATCTGAAACATCACAATATGAACAACTATTAGAATTCCTCCATCTTTCCAATGAGGTCTCACTTGAAGAATCCAAAACTGCAAATGCTCTTGCATTCCTTTTTGATCGTTTTGGGCTTCGACTTCTACAGGCTTACCTTAGAGAGAGTAATGAGATCGAAGAGTTTCCTTTGAATGCAATGGTAGGTAAGATCCGTTCCAAATTGTTGTGCGCATACACGTACTCTTGTTGATATCATACTTGCATTGTTATGTCTTATATTATGTCAAGATGATTCCCTGATGTCCTTTGAATTTGAATGATCATGGAAATTTGGTGGTATGGCATTGGAAGTCAGAAAAACTAAATATCCGGCTTGGCAATCTGATATTCTATTTCATATGTTCTTTTTCTTTCTTTATTAAATTTTCCTCTCTTTCATATGAAACTGTGCAGGTAATTGACACTTTGCTCAGTAAGGTAGTTAAGGATTTCTCAGCATTATTAGTCTCTCAAGGCACTCAGGTACCAAATTTTTTGCAGTTCAATGAATGTAAAAGAACTTCCATTGATGTTTCAGTGAGTACCAATCATTTATACTTATCCTCAGGGTACTGAAGTAGCTTATGTCCTTATTTTGCATTATCTACAGCTTGGACAGTTTTTGAAGAAAGTATTGAAAGGTGAAGTCGGTTCTCTATCAAAAGCTGAATTTATGGAAGCCATTTCCCAATACCTTGGTCGAAAAGCCAGTTTGGTATCTGGTGATTTCTCCAAATTCTGTATCTGTGGTGGAAAACGTGAAGTCATTCAGCATACCATTACTCAACCTTCTGATGATCATGCAGAACTAATGGAACTTCACCAGAAACAACTTCAGGTTCAAACTTATGTCATTGGAAACATCGAGCAATTTGCTTCGTTTAGAAATTGAGTTAGATGCATCTTCTGTTTAATACTTAAAATATAACTTTTCTTGTTGCTTTCAGGAGTTAAAATCACAGTATCAGGAGACAAAAGGAGAAGTCCAACAAATTCAATCAAATTGGGAGGAAGAACTTTATAGACTTGGTGAGGATCTGAAGAAAGAACAATGCTTCCACTCCATTTCTCCGTTAATATATATTCATTTTAAAATTTCCCAATGCTAGAATTTCAATTAAGGTTATATTTTCAATTATTGCAGAACATTATATTAAGAATCTTGAAGTGGCCTCCTCTTCTTACCAAAAGGTTTTAGAGGAAAACCGTGTACTGTACAATCAAGTCCAAGATCTTAAAGGTGTTTCTCCCTACTCTTGTTTATTTTGAGTTAAAACTTGCATATCTGATGACACATGGAGCTTATCTTATGAATTCGATGCAGGAACAATAAGGGTTTATTGTAGAGTTAGACCCTTTCTACCAGGACAATCAAATGGACAATCTACTGTAGATTATATTGGTGAAAATGGAAATATCATGGTTGTTAATCCTTTCAAGCAAGGAAAAGATGCAAGAAAGATGTTTTTATTCAATAAGGTGTTTTCACCAAATGTGTCACAAGGTATGTTCTCTTCTAGGTTGATTTTTATTGTTCTCATCCATACAACACTTCTTTCTCCTTCGAATGAAATTGAACAGAATCTGGAGTCAGTGCTGATTCTTAAAGATTTTCAGAAGTATTAGTGATTTCTATAGAGGATTAATCATTATGACCTAATAATAACATGTGGTGACACTTAGATGTAATATCAAATTATGCCCTTTATCTACTCATGATGATTTTTTGATTTTATGTACAGAGCAAATATATGTTGATACTCAACCGCTGATCAGGTCTGTTCTAGATGGCTTTAATGTCTGCATATTTGCATATGGACAAACTGGCTCAGGGAAGACATACACAATGGTAATACCAAACTTACTGGGCAGTTTTTGGAATTCTTTATGCAAAAGTACTTCAGTATGTTAGGTCAAAACTTGAATCATAGCAAATATTTTCTCAGCCTTGATTTATAAAACAGATTTATTACATTTTTTCTTTATTTCTGACAGAGTGGCCCTGATTTGACAACTGAAGAAACATGGGGTGTAAACTATCGAGCTCTACGTGACTTATTTCAAATATCAAAGACAAGGGTGGATATTATAAAGTATGACGTTGGAGTCCAGATGATTGAAATATATAATGAACAAGTGAGAGATTTGTTAGTCAGTGATGGTTCTAACAGAAGATATCCTTTCTGAAATTTACTTTCTGCAACACAATTGATGACTTTAAGCCTTTGTATATTTGTTTGCAATTTGAGATGAATAGTTGCAGACTATTTGATTTACCTTAACAATCTTTACATTAGATATACGAAATACTGCTCAAGCAAATGGCCTTAATGTACCAGATGCAAGTTTGATTCCTGTTACAAGTACTGAAGATGTTCTTGAGTTGATGAGAATTGGGCAAAAGAATCGTGCTGTTGGTGCTACTGCTCTAAATGAGCGAAGTAGCCGTTCTCACAGGTATTGATTTTCTTTCTGCAAAATTTACCGCTACTTATCACATGAAACCAGGCACTTGTAACAAGAATGTTGTAAGTGGAAGTTTGACACTGTCGTCGAACCATTTCTATCACTGCTAACAACTTAGTAACGCTTTTTGAATGCATCCATCCTTTTGCAGTGTTTTGACAGTTCATGTGCTGGGAAAAGAGTTGGTAACTGGATCTATTCTTAAGGGTTGCCTTCATCTGGTGGATTTAGCTGGAAGTGAGAGAGTTGATAAATCAGAAGCTGTGGGTGAAAGATTGAAGGAAGCTCAACATATTAATAGATCACTTTCAGCACTTGGAGATGTCATTTCTGCTCTTGCACAAAAGAGTGCACATATTCCTTACAGGAATAGCAAGCTTACTCAAGTATTGCAAGATTCTTTAGGTATGTATAGACTTATTTGCCATCCATTTTATAAAACTATTCAGTCTTTTCATCTCTTATATTTTCAATATTTGATTGGTTTTCTTGCTTTTAATTTTATGTATAGGTGGACATGCTAAAACTTTAATGTTTGCACACATAAATCCTGAGGCTAATGCTATTGGGGAGACCATTAGCACACTCAAGTTTGCTGAGAGAGTTTCCTCCATAGAACTTGGAGCTGCTCGATCTAACAAAGAAAGTGGAGAAATCCGAGAGCTTAAAGAAGAGGTTTATTTTTCATGTCTCTAGTGCAATTCTTCTCATGACTTGCTTTCATGTTTTTGAAACTTATAGACAATCTACTATGTATTTAGATATCTAACCTTAGGCAAACATTGGAGAAAAAGGAAGCAGAATTGGAACAATTAAGAGGTGGAAGTACAAGAAGCACTACAGAATCTCAAAAAGCAAGAGCTGTTTCACCTTTTCATGTGCCAAGATATGGTATTAGCGCTAGCTTGAAGCCTGGGATGAACCAGAAACCAAATGATGACAGTAGAAGCCTTGAGGTAAAAGAAAACATGATGTAGAAGATTATATCAATTTTTTGATTTAACATAATGAATAAATTCATTGCAAATGTCTAAAGTGATAATCTAGAATTAGAATTCATGATAATCTTTAATGGATGCCTCATCTCTATCTTGCTGTTATATTTGATTTTCAGCCTAGAAGCTCTTCTTCAGGTAAGCAGAGGAGGTCAAGGTTTCCTTCTGCATTGCCAGACAAGGAGACATTGCCAAAGTTTCCTTTAGTAGTCGAAGACAGATTGGGAGGGTCAGCAAAGCCAAGATCACCATCCCCTTCTGTTAGGAGATCAATATCAACATATAGAGGAGCCGTCATGAGAAGCAGGCTCAAGACCGAAACAACTGAGAACCAATCAATTTCAAAAATACCGTTTCCTGCAAGAGTATCGGTCAATAAATCCATTGCTGCATTGCCAACGACCACATCATCAACAGAAAACAACAATTCAAGAGTGTATATAGGTTCACAAGAACCAGCAAAGCAGGATAACTTATTGGATGCATTGTCTAGCTTCCAAAAGGTCAGTCACAGGAAAGTTTTCCCTGAACATGAAGATGACCAATTTAGGCAAGCTCTTAATATAAGACAGGGTGGCATTAGAAAAAACAAGCCAGAGAGCAAGGCCAAGGCAAAGCATCAACTTCCAGCCAGGTTCCAGAAATCTGATATGGGGGTAACATTGCTTTCTGATATGGATGCTGGTGAAAAGATGGAGGAGGCTAGAAAGAGTGATTTCTCTGAGCCAGAAAATGAGCATTTACTTCTTGGGTCACCAGTGCACAACTCATTAAAGGTGAAGAAGTTTCGACAGAACTTCTCGAGAAACTCCCAAAATCTCGAACCAAGGTATACTTAAAACTTCATCCTCATTTAATTAGTTTTTGTTAATAGTTAATATCAGTATCTCCATGTGTTCATTGTGAAGAAAAGTAGCATTGTCTAATACGTGCAGAGGAACAATGCAGCAGTCAGTAGAACCCTTTTTGTCCGGGAAACTTGAAAACAAGCACCCAAATGATATAGCTCACCAAGCAAAGGAAGGAGGCACTACATCTATACCTGAATTTAGGAGGAGTCGGTCTTCACCTCGTGGAAAGTTTTTGGTTTTACCTTGAGGATTACAGTATACAGAGACAAAATTTAATTTATTGCCACTAATGCTTTAAACTTTTGTACATTGATTGTATTTTGGTATCTTGAGTTATATACTTTTCTTCAGGCAGATTTCTGAGGATGTTATCGGAGGTGAAATTGTGGAACAGTTTGTCAATTAACTTATAAAATATGTGATTATGAAAAAGTTCATCTAAAGAGCGGCATAAAACTATCTTAATCACCTATTAGTTGTCAAATAACCTTTTCTTAATCTTTACATGAATTTCTCTGGAAAGGTTTTCAACTAACTAAAGATAGATCCAATATTATGAAGGTGGTTCAATGATTTGCCATATTTAGACTGCTAAACTCTTAACTTAAATTAATTAATAAAATCAATCTATCTTTAGCATACGAAAACAGGAAAACTTCTCTCTAGGACACTTCATTGACAGCCACAGCTTAAATGAAAATTCCTCTAAAGCAATTTCCATGGCAACTTCTTGAAAGCCTCCCACCATTGTCTGTTTTCCTTTCTTTTTTCAAGTTTTTAAATCCAAGACTGAGTTTCCAACTTGACATACATATTTTTCATTTCAATCTTCCTCGAGAATTCAATGCCTAATAAATCTTTGGAAGCTGGATCATCTGACATTCTGGATGAGCCACCATCAAAAAGGAAAGAAACTGGGTGTCAAGAGGAAAATAAAACTGCACAGAGCTGGCTAACCTTCATTTACCAAGCAAAGATAGCAGATTCATTTCGAAACATAACAGTGACATGGTGCAAGAACCTTCTTAACCATTACATTAGCTTCAATGTGGAGAACCCTTCTGATAATCAACGCCATTACACCTGCAAGATTGATTTACAAGCTTCTCAATTTTGGAACAAAAAGGGTCTCAAAAACTTTGAAGTATATGGTAAAAGGGTTTATGTTTACTGGGATTTTCGGCAGGCCAAATTCTCCAGCAGTCCAGCTCCAAGCTCAGATTATTATGTTGCTATCGTAGATGAAGAAGAGATTGTGTTACTGCTAGGAGATTTGCAGAAAGATGCTTACAAGAGAACCAAAAGAAGGCCGTCACTGTCAGAGGCTACCTTGTTGTGCAAGAAAGAGAATGTGTATGGCAAAAAATTATTCTGCACCAGATCCATTTTAGGTGAGGGGAAAGAAGAACATGACATTGTCATTGAGAATTCTCTGCTTGGTCCTGGAGATCCTGAAATGTGGATAAGTATAGATGGGATCACCACCATTCGCATTTTGAATTTATACTGGAGATTCAGAGGAAACGAGACTATATCAATGAATAACACATCTATACAAATTTTCTGGGACGTCCATGACTGGTTGTTCAATGAATCTAGCACAAGCCAAGGAGTATTCATTTTCAATCCAAAAACTATAAGTGATAGTCATGAAAGAAATTGCAGAATTGGTGAAGGAAGTGATGACATGTATGATTCAAAACAAGGGTTTTGCCATATTCTGTATGCTTGGAAAATTGAATAAGGTAATGGTAAAATTATCAGCAGGCTTTGTAATGTTTTAGACATCAATAGTTTGAAGCCAATGTGAATGTGTGATCATTTATGCTACTTAGATGTTTGATATATCAATGTAATATTATAACTTGAATGAACATACAAATAAATACTAACAAAAACTCCTTTTCACTATGTTACATGGGCAATGAATTCTGCATTAATCACTAAGGATTACGCTCCTTACAGACACTGTAAACACGCGCCCACTGAGATGAAAGATTGAAATCTAGGGTTTACTTTTAGAACGAAACATACACACGTCTCCTAAGCTTAGAATCCAAAATTTAATATGGCAATTCTAGCGGGACATATCGGCTTAAAAATCTCGCCTTTGCTTCAATTTCGGGTCTTGTTAATTCCTTGGTGAGAATTCCCTCTCAATTTTGGCTTGAACCTCTTTTATTGTAGTTATAGTAATAGAGTTCTGATTTTTATTTCACTTTTTTTGCTTATTTTTAGGGTAAGTAAAAACAATGCAATTTCGTGTGCCAAAGGAAGGGACTATGGTTCTTCTGTTCCGGTTAGGTATGTTCCTAAGAAATCTCTCAAGAAAAACGAATCGGAAAATTCTTTGCCAATAAAGGGTTTGGAGGGAAATGAATTGCGCAAAAGTTCGGATGGAAATGAGTTGAGAATTGAGGTTACAAATAGTGGGAGATGTGTAAAGAGAAGTGTTGCATCGGATAGGAAGTTCCAAAATCAAAATCGAATGACCAAGAACAACTTATTTTTAGATGATGCTAAACAAGGTATATGGTCTTTTTACTTGATCGTGTATACGGATTTGGAACGTGACTATTCTGGTCATATGCATGTTGCAGAAATAATGTTAGGAATTGAATTGTTAATCATTCAGAATGTTTGTATTTATGTGAGCACAGATTGTTACATTCAACTAGTTTGTTTGTAGAAGAGTTGGTGCAATGCAAATTCCTTTCGTTTGCATGAGCATGAGTTGAGTTATTTGATTTAATTCAATGATGGTAGTTCAGAAAAGAATGGAAGTTGTTGCTTAGTACGTTTTAACTGGTGGTGTTGTTACTTTCAATTTTTTTTCCCTCTATTTTCCTGTTATGATGTCTATCTTATTACTGGTCTAAATACTGTAAGACATCAACATTTTATGAAGAGGCACTCTTTAGTAGCCTCACCTTTCTTAATGTGAATCGATGCTAAAATTGACATAGATTAATTCTGTGGAAAGTCTTTCATGTAGAAGTGTTAGCTATACAGTAATTACCTCACTTACATTTATTATTAATACTATTTTTTTCTTTTAGCATTAAAGTCAAGCGATATGCTTTATATATTTGGTCATTTTCAGAGTTCAGAGAAGAAATTAATTGTGAGCATGGGTTCTTTGAAGAATCTGAGGAGGTATTTGAAGAACCCGGGGACGTTGTTGAGGAGATGAAAATCCATCAAGAAAAAGATATCCATGACCAGAATATGTTACAAGCAGGTAAAACTATGCAGGATGCTGAGAATTTGGCCATCAAATTACTTTCAACAAGGTTAGAACGTAGTTTTCAATAACGTTGAGTCTTTGGTTTTGTAATTTTTCAACATTTAATTTTTTTCAATATGTATCTTGTTTGTCAAGGTTTTAAGTTCTTATGGAAAAAGGCTGTCTGCTTTGTAGGTGCTATTTCTAGTGTGTTGAAAATATATGAGCTATTGTTTTCAGGTTCCTGTTATTTCCAGTTCCTTAAAAATCTTAAACTTGTTTTTTTCTATCTATAGAGCATTTACAGCAGTTGAGATGAGAAAGAAGCTGAACGGAAAGAAATTTCCTCCTCATGTGATTGAGGCTGTGATGACTGATTTCCAAAGCAGGTACATAAATACATTATTAAGATATTGTTCATTAGAAGGTGTTGTGTGCTACTTTTTGGAACCACCATCACCATTTTTGAAAAGTTTAGGTGGCTGGTTTTAAAAACTCTTTGACCTTTTGATTATTGTAGAGGTTTGATCAATGATAGCTTGTATGCGGAATCATTTTCTCGGTCTAGGTGGTCTTCTGCAAGCTGGGGACCTAGACGAATCAAGCTAGTAAGCCATTGCCTTTTTCTATTTTTCCTTACGGTCAAATGTTTTCCTGTGTAAACTTCTATTTCATTGTATGTTTTTTTTATCCTGAGTTTAGACATTGTTTGGGAAAAAGATCTAGATAGTTATAGTCTCTAAATGATTAAACTCTAGAGATCATCTTCCTAAGTCTCACGCTATAGGAAGGTAGACCTAATATTAGATAATTTAAAATTTATGATTTATATTTATATAGTATGACTAAAAGAGTTGTGACCAAATTTTTTGAATTTTGTTTGAAAATTTGCCTATGGTCACAGACTTGAAATATATGAACACTAAATATCATCATATGCATGCATTGCAAGCTCTTCAGAACTTTCTGGAGATCCGGGAAATAGTTTTAGCCACCCCATGGATATTACAAAACTAAAATGCAGTAGTAAGCTATGATTTGAATAGATGATATCCAGTAAGTGAATTTTTAGATATTAAAAAATTAAAATGCAGTAGTTAGCTATGGTTTGAATAGATGATATCCAGTAAGTGAATTTTTAACTGCTTAAACAAAAGGTTGTGGAATAGGCCAAAAATGGTGGTTTTTTCTTCTTAATTTCTATTCTTTTTTAAGGGAAGATGTTGACCACTCATTTGTTGAGTGTTATTTTTTGATCAGTCATTGTTCAACAAGGGAATAAGTGGAACCGAAGCAGACAAGGCTATAAAAGTGGTTTTTCAGGATGGTGAATCTGATGAAGACCGAGAATCAAAACTTGGCATGTCAAAGCTTTCAATGGATCAGCTATTTGTTCAGACCACAAAACAATGGCTTCGAACTCAAGATGTACCAAAAGAGACGCGTAAATCAAGGATTATTCGTTGGCTTCAGTACCGTGGTTTCAACTGGGGTGTTACAAGTTTCATATTGAAGAAGCTAGAATCCCAGTATCCTCCCTAAAGCACAACAATAATTTCTCCTCATGCCAGTTATGAATGGAATGACGGTCTGTAGCCAGTTAACTGAAATGTAAGTTGTTTAAAAAGGATAGGGCATGCCCTTCCTTGGAGCATGCGGCAATGGCCAAAGCGATGGTCACTGTAGCCCATAACTGTGCCAAACTTGCGTTTTGTCAGCCTACCCTAGTGCCCTCAAGTGCAGGTCTGTCAAGCTCTAGTGACAACATAGTTCCAAGATAAAACAGCTAGTGGCATTGCTTTAAGGCTGGTGATAAGATCAGCACCTGTTGAATGTAGAGATTGGATAACCATTTCAATGAAATCCTCTGGTTTCAGTTGGCACAATTGTCTTCTTATTGAGGTGTACTTATTGGATAAAATTACTCTCTGTTGTCAACTAAGAGGATCTCAACAACAAAAAAGAAATGTGCAAATCTGTGTAAATAAATTTCATCAAGATTATGGTATAGCCTCTTTTGACAAGGACAATAGAACTTTAAAGCATTAATATTGCATAATTTACAGTTCTTGCAGATTAAGTTAAGCTTAATGATAATAGTAGATCTGCAGTAATACTCAAAATGGGACCTTAATTCCTTTGCATGTGAAGCAATGTTTTGTTTATGAAATGCTTATTTTATAGATGAAGTATGCTGCTCTTGTTGCACATGTGCTTGAGAATAAGACATACTGAATTCGATACTAATGCTAGAATTCTTTAATTAGCAGAGAGTCTTTACATCGCTGGGAAGTCTCTGTCAGACAGCACATGAACATGTGATTTGAGGAGTCTGGGACCATGTGAGCACCGCTGTTAAAACTGACTGGTTCAGAAAGAGAAAGAGAAAGAGAGAATCTCACAGCCTTGCAACGAATTCTAATTACATAAATACAAAACTACCAATCATTGCTTTAGCATCTGCATTTCCCGCGGTCATTCTCTCAACCTCCAAAACATCTGCCGTCTCTATTTCCAAGACAACCTCCTTCTAAAAACTGAGCTTTCTATCCCTTCAAGCTTACACTAATTCTCTTATTTTTGCTACAATTAGTAATATACTACATTAGCTGAAAATCACGGTAACACCGAGATATAGTAAAATTACAATTCAAGGAAACGGGACAAAATTAATACCGATATTCCCTCCAGTATTTTGACAAGTTCTGATGATTATAGTATTATACTGACTCATCAGAGAAGGCAAAAGAGCAATTAGAAGACCCTTGTGAAACTAAGATTCTAGCCAGAGGCGGCAACGAACGAGGAGCTGGCAAATGAGGCTTTGATATGTCAGATTCTGGCCTTGTGGCCTCAACATGCCTGATTTCTTTGAGCATTGCGACAACATCTTTCATCGTTGGACGATCATCAGCTCTTGTGCTGATGCAGAGAAACGATACAGCCAGTGTTTGAAGCATTTCATGCATTATTGGGTCAGCTCTCCCTCTAAGCTTGGGATCAAGAATGTCAACTGGGTCTCTTTTGCTGGCTAAATGGTCCCTAACCCATTGAACCGGGTGTGCACCACCAGGCAAAGTTGGGTCCAGTGGATGCCTTCCTATTAAGACCTCTAAAAGCACCACACCAAAACTATACACATCGCTTTTCTCTGTGATGCGCTGCATTGATGCATGTTCTGTGAAAAACGCAGAAAAATAAAACTGATGAGTCATACAATATTAAGTTGGTTAAGAATCTAGATTGAAAATAAAAAGTAAAACAAATAAATACCTGGAGCCATGTATCCATAAGAACCAGCTAAGTGAGGCCTTTGATTTGGTCCAGAAAGATCACCATCTCCTTTGCTATTCACAATTCTAGCTAGTCCAAAGTCTGCAAGATAAGGCTGATTTCCAGGGCCTAACAAAACATTCATTGCTTTGACATCTCCATGCAAAATTGGAGGCACACAATCATGATGCAAGTATGCAAGCGCATGTGCCACACCCAAAACAACATCATATCTAACATCCCAATCCGCTCCTCCTTTGCCTGCGCCATGGAGCAGTGAGCTCAAGCTTCCGTTGGGAAGGTAATCGTAGAAGAGCAGCTTCAGGTTCTTGTTTGAACCCCAACCTAAAAGGCGAACAATGTTCTTATGTCTAATTGAACCTAGAGTCTGAATTTCAGAACTGAATGCACCAGAATCTTCTGATGGCCACATCTTCTTCACTGCTAGTGTTTCTCCATTTGGGATTGTCACTCTGTATACAACTCCAGAGCTCCCAGTGCCAATTACATTAGATGATGTTAGATTTCTGACAATGTCGTCAATGGAGAATTCAAGCTTCTGATACAAAGTCATCTCCCAATTGTCATCTTCCATGAACCTACTGTTAGCCATTCTAGTACGAAGTAACACGTAGATTGCTAGCAGCACAAGTACTGCACTGACACTGATAAGGATCGACATCACTAGCTTCATTGCTGATCTAGCATGGCCGGGTCCTATTCCGTCTGTTGGGGCAACAACTCCACTAGAGATGTAGAGACCTCGGTTTGAAGTAAGATCACTAAGTGGGAGTTTTCGAAAAAATGGAGTGTTAGGCAATTCACCAGAGAAATCATTGAAGGAGACATTGAGGGATACAAGGTTTTGCAGGCTTGCAAGGACGTCTAAGTCCCCAGATAATTTGTTGTAAGAGAGGTCAAGTGTTCCTAGCTTGTCAAGACCAGAGAACTCTGATGGAATCTCTCCTGAAAACTGATTACAGCTAAGATTGAGAGAGATTTCAAGTGATGAAATTTGACCCAGTTCCTTTGGAATTTCACCAGAGAAACCATTGTTCCCGATGTCTAACAGTATCAGCTTCCTGCATGACAATATCTCGGAGGGAATTCTGCCAGAAAGTTGATTCTTTCCCAAAACAAGTTTGGTTAAATCTGTTAGTGACCCAATGCTATGAGTCAATGAACCAGTAAGCCTATTGTCTGAAAGGTCTACAAACTGTAAGCTTGTAGGTAGAGTATCAGGTACAGAACCAGTGAGCCCGTTTGAATGCAGGTCGAGAAACTCCAAACTTTCACATCCAACTAACGATGGAGGAATCCCTCCAACAAGATGATTTTCGCTCATGTCAACAAAATTCAAGCTCTTCGAATTACCAATCTCCGATGGAATAGTACCGGAGAGCTTATTGAAATTCAATCTTAACCTGCGTAAAGTGGTGCAGTTCCCTATGTCTGGAGGAATAAAGCCGGATAAATTATTGGAAAGTAGAAGCAGCTTGGTGAGATTTCTCAACGAAAAAATCTCTCTGGGTATAAGACCAAAGAGGTTATTATAAGACAGATCAAGAGCCTGAAGTTCCTGACACTGAGAAAGACTCTCTGGAATATTGCCGGTTAGCTTATTTTGCCAGGCAAAGAATAGAGTCAAGCCCTTTATATCGCCAATAACAGCAGGAATCTCACCGGAAATTTCATTGTTGTCGATTTCCAGATGAGTCAATGCTGTGCAGTTTGCAATTTCAATTGGAATTGTACCTGACAGTTGATTGACGCTTAGTTGAAGCTCTTGAAGTTTCAAAAGGTTTCCAAAACCTCTTGGTATGCTGCCCGTTAGAAGATTCTCTGAGAAATCCACCACTGTGAGCTCTGTGCAGCTTCCAAGTTCATCCGGGATTGCACCCACCAAGCTGTTCTGCCACAATAGTAAATTTTGAAGCTTGCTGAGCTGTCCAATTCGCCTTGGGATTTGACCAGAGATTGAATTCTGATATAGGTATAGATTCTGCAAGTCGCTGCAGTTTCCAATCTCTTCTGGGACAGGGCCTGACAATAGTGATGTATAAATGGCAATGGTTTGAATTCTTTTCAGCATTGAAAGTGATGAAGGAAGCTTCCCAGAAATGCTGGTTTCGGCGAGGCCTAACATAACCAAGTTGGTGCAGTTTCCGATCTCCCAAGGCAGCTCACCCTTCAGATTTTGATTCCCGCCTGCTCGAAATACTTGTAGCTTGCTTAATGCTCCGATACTTTTTGGAATTTCCCCACTGAGTTGATTGTCATAGAATGTCAAATATGCAAGACTTGATAAGTTTCCAATATCAGAAGGAATTTCTCCCTCAAGAAAGTTTGTGTTGAGATACAAACTTTGCAGCTTCCTTAGCCTGCATATATCCATGGGGATTTCGCCTGAGAGAGAATTGCCACTGAGATCAATGAAACTGAGCTCCTGATATTCACCAAATTCTTTCGGAATTGTGCCAGTGAGATTGCATGATGAGATGATAAGGGTCTTTAAGGACTTGAGAGACTGAAAATTTGAAGGCAATGACCCCTGCAAACCTACTGCTTTCAAGCTTATCTCCACCAATTCCCCATTTGAGTTGCAATGAATCCCAAACCATTTGCATGGACTTCTGTCTGCAGAATTCCATGATTTTAATGCATCTGTTGAAGTGTTTAAACTGTTCTTCCATGTTAAAAGAGCTTGGCCTTGTTCATTAATGGCATAACAAGTAGAGAAGAAAAGAGAGTTTACTGAAATAAGCAATAAAATGAAGGAGAAAATAATTGGAGAAAACAAGAGATGCCTTAGAGTTGCAGGCATTGCTTAGAGATGAGAACAGGTGATCTGTTTTGGGATTGTTGAGGGTAGAACCCCATGTTTTGTTTATAGAAGAAAAGCAGAAGATCTGGATCCAAGAGCACCTTTTTTAAAAATTTTTTAAAAAAATCTATTATTATTGTAATTGGTGTAGTTAATTCAAAAATGGCGATGCAGATAGGTTTTTGGTTTTATTTATTTAAGTGGACTTTTTTATGGAGTTATGCTGTCAATATTAAGCAGAGTTTTTAGCTTTTGATTTCTGCTTGTAACTTTCTCAATATACCCTACACCAATTTTTACCAGGAGTAACTATCATAAAGGAAAATCTTGGTACTTAATACCATCTAGAAAATTTCCATTTTCTATCTCAACTTTTAACTGCTCTACCTTCTTGTTTCCATTTTTTTGGTCATTTTGGTTGTCACCCTCAAGAGAATTTCAAGTTGTCGTAGTCAAGAGATAAAATGATTTCCTTCAAACATTTGTGAGGCTGATATATATGCTTTAAGTAGCCTCAGAAACTGATTATAAAGAAGATTAATACTGGCTTTATCTCTTATCAATATCGGTGGTCCGATTGATTGATGGATTAACTCTCTCAGATAGTGATAGCTTAATGATCAAACCAAACCAGATTCACCAACCATTGAATGTTATAGTTCATGTTTTGTAAAATCAAGATGATCATAGCTTCTTTAGTAGGCCAAAAGCTTGAGGTGGTCCATCAATTTTTATGGCCACAAATTGAACCATCCATCCATTTGTTTGTTATATGCTGTGTTTCCATAGTCTTTTCAATCATTTTAGCATCCATTTGTATAACATTCTGTCACAGAGTATCTGGCTTAAACCCATCTTTTGTTGAGTGCCATTAATGAAGGTAAATTAGCAGAAACTTACAGTAAGATCATAGTTTAAAAGATATGGACAATTTCTTAATATATTTGACAGCAAACTCCTGTCAACTTTTGGGATCTGGATTGGTTATATAGAAGCAGAGTAGGTATATTTACATAAAACAATTGATGAAAGTTTTATTTTGTGGAATCTGATGGAATAGTGAAGTGGACATGAAAGTAAGGAATATGTGAAAATAAATATGGTTTTTTATCATCTGCAAGGTCTGGTCATGCTGTCCTAGTGTTTGCAGTAAGGGATTAAAAGAATCCATAGAAAATGAACATTGGCCTTGAGTGGAAGGGACAACATTACACCAACTTAGAGTTCTTAATTAATATTCAAATTGCAGATTATGGATCAGCTCTCATGCCGTTGCAGTAAGCATTATTAGGCCAGGGGATCGATTTCGACCATTACCATTTATAATTTCATGAGTTTTTAATTTGTTTCTTGATTGAAACCATGTTGAAAACTCATAACAATGTTTCAAGATTTATGCATGAGCTAGATGTAAAAAATTGCTGCAATTTTATAATAGCATTGAATGTTTTATGCAGGAAGATGAGTAACTTTTCATATCCATCCACTATGTTTCTCTGAATATATAAACATCATTAAATTCTAGTGTAAGTTTTGGCCAGCATGCATGGTTGAAAGAGAAGAGCTGAATGAGTATTCATTTGTAAGATCTGAAGAGACAGCAAGAACATCAAAAGAAGAGACAAAGGACCCAAAATAAATATACAGATAGAAAGGCAAACTGCAAAAATTATATAATAAGAAATGGTCCCTCTTCCAAACCCATCTTTTGATTCTTAACTTTTTGGGTGAAATGCAACTTGAAAAGTTTATCCTGCCTTAGAAATAAAGGATGCATTTGTAAGATCTGAAATATTTTCACCTAGCAATAATTTTGCATCACAACAATTAATTTTTCACTACTTTTTAAGACATGGAAAATGCTGACATTGTAACTTCTAATTAAATCTAAGCCTACCCTTCTAGTTGCCATGTTTTCAACTTTTTCTCTATGCATATTTCCTAAAAGCACTTAACCCATAAGTGATTCGTAGTAATTAAAAGTTAATTTTTAACCACCCACCATGTTGCATCAACTATTGACTTAGAACAATGCAAATATAAGAAACTTGACCAAATGGATCTAAATCTAAATCACAAGATATCTCATCACATGAATTTGGTCTCATGCATGTTCAGTTCATGCATGCATACAATTTCATTTTAGCTTCACAAGAAATGAAGGATGGGAATCTGATCACATATTGTCAAAGTTTTAACTAGTTTAATGGCACATGACATGACCTAATATTGCTAGTCTTTTCTATGACACAAGTACAAATTTCATTGAAAGGTTACTAGAAACTTCATAATGGATGTTGGCATGTTGCAAAGACAAGAAAAAAACACTGATGTCTTAAGATTAGTTTAATTATAATATTAATTAAACATAATATTGTTTCACATTTAGTGAAGCAAATTTTTTAATGCTTTAGTTGTCAGCTATAGGCTGTGCCATGAGAGTTTGCACATGAATGAGAGAGATTGTATGGAGATAATAATATAAGAGTATAGTATATTTAGTGGAAGAAGGGTGGTGATTATAAATAATGTTATTGGGAATTGTCAATTTCTGAAGATGTTTGAAGTGTTTGGTTGTGGGAATTAAACAAATAAATACAAGGCTTAAAAGGGTAAAAAAAGAATGAATGTCATCCCCATTTCTTGCACTAATGTTGAAACATCATGTGTTACAGGGAATTTGGACCTACAAGTGTAGCATCACAAGACCTTTTGTTGTTGGGACACGACCACTCCACTCCACACGTGATTTATGGAGTTGGCAATTTGGATAATATGCAATGCAAATGCATGCAACCCCACAAATACATATATATATATATATATATATATATTAGCGTAAGATTTGCCATTTCCTAAATCAAACCCATATCCCAAGTCTCCATGACCGTCCAAAATGAAATTTCAATCAATTTAATTGATAAGTTTTTGCATTATTTTAGTGCACATTATTGCCACTTTTCCCTCTAATTTGATCTTTTTTTTTCTTTGAAAAACTTAAGTTCTACTTCTATATCTAGATTATTCAATTATGTGTTCAATTGATTTGGTTTGGCTCAATTTCACAATTTTAAAGTCTTAAAAAGACTTCTAAATGTATATAAGTAGATAATAAATGGACAAATGCTCATCAAAGTCATGCTTCTTTGATGTGGTCTTGTCATTTATTTTTGACAAAATATGATAAAATTCAATTCAAGTACTTGATCTAATTATAAATTCTTGGTTATTAAATAAACTAAGTCAAGTGTAATTTAGTTAATGGAAATTAGTATCAAACACTAACAATATTGGCATTATTTGTTGAATAATAATACTATGAGAAAAAAAAATTATCTATAAAATACAAATTAAAATAAAGTATTCAAGAATAGTCATTTTTAATTTAATAATGTAATTTAATAAAATTTATTAATTCTTTAATCTAATCATAATGTACGATACTAGGTTTATGATTGATTAAATATCTCTTTTCTTTATCATGAAATAATATTTATATGATATTTTTTGGAGTTCAATAATTTGAACACTATTTTGTCTTTCCCACTTATTGATGTTATAAAATATATTTTAGATTATGTCATATAAGACATTTAAATCCCTTAATTTACTACTTTATTTTTGTTTAGTGTAGAAGATGACCCATTGCTTCGATCAATGTTCTATTAAAATGAAGGGTTTGTCATGTATGAGCACAATAAAGGTCAAATCACTGTCCCCTAATACAACTTTCTTGTCCTAATCCTTCCTTAATTTCAGGATTTGGGTTCCCAAACACACCTTTTTATAAACTATTTTTTGTAATATTGTAAAGAGTAAGAATGGCTGTAAAGAGGATGAAAGCACTAGAACTGGCTTATAAAATTCCACCCTTTATAAAGGCAAAGCACATAAGTGGTAACAAAATTTAATCAATTTCTCCACAGTCAAACTTTGTGGGCTTTGGTGTTTTGATACTTTTAAATTAAATAACCGTGATAGGAACATGGATGAAGCCAAGGGTTTTCAATTTTCTCTTTGTTAATGAATTTTTTTAAATGGGTTTGTACCTACCTGCTCTAAGAGGTTAAGAGTTGGCTCAAAATGAACCAAATGTTGGCCCTGTGAACAGCCCACTACATTGGCTGATCCCAAAATTGGGTCAATGGAGCAATATGATTAAATCATTTATAATATGAAAATGTTTGGTTCAATAGAAAACACAGAAAAGAAAACACTGCCAAGGAATCTGTATATCTTCTACAGGCCACTTTCAATAGGATTTCAACGCCAATTACACAATAATTCACTAGCAAAGATTAATTAGGATTGCTTCCTTAAGCATTCTTGTGGTACAGACTATTGCAAAACTGATAAAGAGTACATACTCATCTTTCACACGTGAGAAACAAAAGCTTCCAGACCCCTCATCTTTTAAAAGAGAAAGAAAACCCTAAAACAATTCACAAAGTACATGCTCATCCAACCAAATTAAGAAAGAACAATCTCAAACCCGGCATCTGCTTATGGGGAAAATAAAGCCTATAATGGTACAATAGACCAAAATTTGAGAAATTTTTTGCTGCAGTCAATCCAAATTTAACTCTTGTCATTCTCAGAATCTTTTAGTATCGTAAAAGGAGTATTAGTACTGGGTTTACAGAAGAAGATGAGATATGTACACGGGACAACATCCATAAAAGAAGTACAAAGGTCACCTCCCGAAACATCTCATTACTGAAGAGGTAAGTGCAGAAGAGAGAAACTTCATCCCTGCAGATCCTCCAGGGAAGTAGGAGATAGCATAGTATGCGAGCGCGAGAACCTAATCCACAGAAACAGCAATTTCAAAAATTGATCGGAGATTTAATATCATGTTATTTAATGTGCATAAAACTTTTATCTTATGAATAAGCAACAGATATGTGAATAAATTCAAAGCACATTATATACAGCTCATGCACTTTTAAGAAAAGAAAATTGGTTTAGTGCCAGGGAAGCATGATATTTCATACCTGAATAACAGAAAAGAGCACAGAGAGAATGTAGCTGTGTAGCACCATGGAAACATATATGGTGCCTACCATACTGCCTATGAATCCCAATGTCAGTGGAAGTCTCTGGATAAACAAAACAGAAAAAAAAAAAAAAAAAGGAAGAGGAGAAGAAAGCATCAGACACATATAATTGAATTTAGTAGACAAACATTTTCTACATATTAGAGAAACCTTGTGTAAAATGAAATAGAAGGTATATTCAAATATATCAGAGACACCTCTTTTGAAAACATGTGGGCTAGCTGATTCTGCGGACCCCTAAGAGCAAAGAATGACCCAATTATAAAGCCACATCCAAGGGTAAAGCAGATAGCAAATTTCTGAGGCATCAGCACCATGACTGGAAGGAACATGGTAAATGCGATGAAGACGAAGAACACCCCAGATGCCAGAAGCAAGCCAAAATACATAAGTGCTTTTCCTGAAGGGACATTGCTAGTGGCAGACTGGAGGTTCCCAGGTAGATCTCTCACTCCTTTTGAAACCCTGATTGAGTAAGAAACCAAACAGACAATAACATAGCTAGGTAAGAGCATTATCTACAGAAGTAAATAAGTATTTAGTAAATAACTAAACAGAGATTAATATAACTAGGTAAGAGCATTATCTACACAACTAAGCATATATAGTTCACCATAGAAACACAAATCAGAGCATACGCTTCTGATTCAAGATTTGGCCTCAACAAGTTTTCTCCACTTGGAGCCACGCCATCCAAATTTCAGAATTTTGTTGCTTCAAATTTTTTTTCCAATAATGGCAAACTTCAAGGATGATAATACTTTGTTTCATAGCCAGAGTTTAAATTATTACACAGAAATGAAACAACAGAGGAATGAAAATTCTTTTCAAGGCACGATTTTGTAGAGCTTATTCACCAATCCACACTTGTTACAGTGCATATTGTAATTGAAATGGTCTTCTTAGGCTAAGCATGAATATCATAATATCACCCATGTCACTGTCAAGTCACATAACTAGAAATTCAACTCAGTCAGAACTTCCGAACAAGTCATAGATTCTTCACAGTCTGTGCTTGGATACTAAGCAAATTAATAACACTGTTTATCCAGTTAACTTCCAAGAGCAGCATCTCAATGTAAATGCCTTGATATGGACCAAAACACTCCACCTATTCTAAATTTGTCTTTCAACAGTACTGTAATACCTTCCCTCCAAGGGGCTATACCATTTAGAATTCACATAATGGCACATCCTCCAGATTCAATACCACATCTGGATCCATAAGTGCATCAGCTAGCTTCACTGTTGGTCACAAGTAAATGTTCGCAACAAATTGACACCACAATATTCAGGTTGAAAGCATTCCCCACTCAAGTCTAACTCAAGGGGTTAAGGGATTAGGTTTACTTAGCTGGTTCTCAGATTCAAGTATTGCCTCGCCACTTAGATGAGAAAGGGAGAGAAATAGAAGTAGCAAGAAGTACAGAGCATAATTAAAGACCGAAAAATTACTGAAAAGTCGTGAAATATTTTTGGTTTTAGGTCTTGGCCTTGAATTGTGAAAAATAGTTAACCACCTAAGAATGGAAAAATTTTGTTCCTTCCTCTCAACACATACATTTATAAAATTCCAGCTGATAGCATTACCAAATTCCTCATTACCACATGCACTTTGATAATTTATCTAGATTCAACACATTATCCCTCCATATATAAACAAGGTAAAGTAGGATCCATTTAATGCTTTTAAACCACTAAAAATAATATACTTTGCTTAGTTCTGCTATTAAATTTGTGTTCAGTAATGCTTGAAGCAAGTAACTAAAGGAAGCTCAAATCATCTAAAATCAGCACAGCCTTTCAGAAAAGCAGAAAAAAGCATGCCTATTTCCATAACCTTATTATGCATCAACTAGACCCCAATAATCCAATTCAGCTACTCAAAAGCGAGAAACACATTTTCCATCAGCACTTCCATAGACACAACCTAAATCCAATATCAACTCAGCAAACCCTAAATCTCCACCAGGTCATAGTAATATACAAAACAAAATAGATCGGGCAAATAATCAGCACATGCCCAAAAACCCACTAAATCCCAAACCCCAAAACCAATAAATCCAAATACCCATCATCAAGTCAGCCAAGATAGACCAAGCCAGATGCATATAATGCTAAATCAAACAGGCATACCCATAATCAAATTGATAGAATGATACACGTATACATGAATAACCCAAATACGTTCATTTCATTAGATTACATTCTGAGTACATATTACATAAGTCTATAGGCAAAACTAAGCAAAACCCGCTCACCTTTCAATCTCAATAGTACATACAACAAAACGCCCAAGATCAAATTCACCCATAACACAAGCACACACAAAAACAATACAATATTATCTATAAAAATAATGAAAATGATAAGAAACTACAGCCACTGCTTGCAAGATCAAATGATGCTTACACATTGAAGGTGCCAGAGACCGTATCATTAGCGGACCTAACAGCTGCTTCAAGATCGAAGCCGAAAGCGGCATCTGAGCCATCTACACCGTCTCTTGAGGCGGCGTAAGAGTTCCAATCGGCCAGTAAAGAAGAAGAGGATGATGATGTCGTTTTCTGCAGCTGATCTTCACCACCGCCGCTTTGTGAGAACCATCCTTGTGCCATTTTCTGCATTTTCTCAGTAAACAAACACCCACCAACTCGAAGGAAACAAAAAAGATAAAAAAAGAAAAAGCAAATAAATTATGGGATCTCTGTTGGGTTAATTATGAGCTCTCTCTTGCAGGTATCAGAATTGAGCAGCTTGGTCTGTGCTCCGAAGAACTGTCGTCATAATAAAAGCTTGAAATTAAGGAAAGCATGTCTGACTCTGAGTGAGTGAAGATGGTACGGCGCCGTTTTGTTGGAAGCCTCTTTTGCAGCATTAATCATTGTGATATTGAATTAAATTAAGTTAAAATCTATTTTTATTTTTATTTTTAAAAAAGCATACCATATTTTAGGAATTTGATATTACTATATTTTAAACAAAATATATATATATATATATATATTATGTTTAATATTGGTCTAGTTGCACTATAATTATTATTTTAAATAATAAAAAATATATTTTTATTATAAAAAATATTAGCTCTAAAAATAAATTTTTTAGACTAGTACATGATTCAATATTATATTATATAGGGATGACAACGGGTCGAGGATTGACATTTTCATCCCCGCCAAATGTGGCCTTGTTCCCTGACCCCTTTACACCAACAGGGCTCACGAAAAATTTTGTCAACCCTAATATTACAACTACTTAAATATTAAGCTAGAACAAATATATCATTTTAAGCAATTTCCCTCATTAATTCATAAAACGTAAGAAAAATGGCAAATAAATTTTTATTTTCGAGTTTGTATAAGCTTCAACATGATACTACTCATCAAAGCGATCATGAACAACTCTTATCAGTGTTCTTCAAAATTATAGCTGCAGAAAATTTCAGCAGAAGCAATTTGTTTAAGCTGTTGTTCTACTCATATCCAGTCATTCTAGTGTTGCCTGAAGGTGATCAAGATGGTCCTCGCAGAGGTGAATGATAAAAGGAAAAACATTAGTATTAGCAGCAGCTGCTGTGCTAGGAAAATTCTGAAATGTCAGTATACTGCTTCCTATGCTTCTACACGAAAATAGCTAGTATACGACCATTTACTATGTTTTCTACTTTTTAATTGTAAGTACAGATTACACTGGTTTAAGCTTTATAACTTAGTCAACAGTTTGATATTTATGCTTATTGAGTACAGATCCTCAATAAGAATACACGAAATTCTTTGTTTCAACAATGAATGTTTCCAATGGGATCAACAGCACAGATGATCTAAATAATTTAATCAAATGGAACAAAGAAATCAATCTTAACAAAAAAGTCAGATGCATATATATAAAATGAACTCATAGTACTTTCAAGAGCTGCACCTCAAATATCAAAGGCTCATTTGCATGAGACAAAAGGCTACGGCGAGGTCCAAACTGCAATCAACAACCATAAATGTAATAGCTCTGTCAACTGTATCAGGAAGATAAATTATCTTTCCATTAATAGAAAAAAGAAAACCATGGAAGTAAAAGAGGGAGGAGGACCCCGGAAAAAGGAGAATTAAACATTAGGAAAGCAAAGTCCATTAAAAACAAAATTTCAGAGAGTTAAATGAGAGTCAAACCTCATCAGGTATTGGTTTTAAGTTTTCATTGATGTATCCCACAGAAGGCGGTATCAATGCTCTTCTCTTTCCTGTAAAAGATATACAAGTCGTTTGATTAAATTCATCAAAGTGGAAATCCTTCTCTTCATCGTGAAATGCAAAAGGTTGATGATTAGGGTCATTATGATGAATTTGTCAATTCCACAGCATTACTTGTAAATAAAGTAATACTTTTTTGGACACTATTTTTCTTGGATGTAAAACTGATGTTTCTTACCAGCCAGGGCTAAAGAAACATGAGGCCTAAGTGGTCAGAAATTGCAATTTGAAATGAAGAAATTAGGGAAATTGGGAAGGAATGCAGTAAAATAACCGGTAACTCAGCTCTTTAAGAATTAGTTAGTAACTTCTGTAGAACATGAATTTCAGTCATAAGATCTAAAGCTTCGTTGCGTACCTCCAACCTTCATACCAACCAAAACCTCCTTAAGGCCCTTTATAATCTGTCAAGTTGCGAAAGTTAACTGAGCCATTTTCACAAAGTTCTCTAAATTCCAATCTGTTAAAATGAAAAAGGAACTAACCTGGTTCTCGTCCAAAGGAAGTACGACAGGAGCACTTTCTCCACTAAATTGATCCACGGTACTGCATTTAAACACAGAGTTTGCAAATGTGGATTATATAATGGCAGAATGTGACTACATTGAAGCAAACCTACCATGGTAAGAATCAGAACTACAATCAAAAGATACATCCTCTACACAAGTTCTCTGAAAACCACAAGCATGATGTACGAAATTACCTATGAACAAAGTATCCATTGGAGCGTCGGCATACATAGTTTACTTCAACAAAGTTTCCCTCGGTAGCTTCTGGTCCTTTCCCTTCAATAATCTCTGCAAATAAAAACCAGAAAGTAGAAAGTCTAACAATAAGACACTACCATATTTAAAAAGATTTCCATCAAATTATTATCATAAGGACCATACAATAGATTTAACAAAGTTATACCTTGAATTAGCACTCCACTAACAAGCTTTAATGTCCTGGACACTTCAGACAACAATAACAATGTTATATTAGTAACTGCAAGAAAGTATTCATTGAAGCTCAAATTAACATTCTTGTTTCCTAAGATTAATAAATAAAAATTTAAAAATAATAAATGAAAAAGAAAACAAACACATACAACATTTTACCGAATTACTTCAGGTTCCTTCATATCTGGCATCGGTGCCGCAAAAACCGGATTTACATAAAATAGCATGGACCTGTATCCAATAAACTGCAAAAGCACCCTCCTTGGCAATCTTTGGACTGTTAGTGGAGAGAATCCGTCGTACAAGTTCTTAGTCACGGCATGACTGGTTCGTTTGTTGTTTATGCTACTGTTATCGTGCAAATATCGAGAACATAGTCAATAGAATACAGAAACCAAGAAACAGGAATGCTTGCAAAATCAGGACTCCTTTTAATAAACCGATTGCTCTAAATACGAATTACCTAAGATTAGACTAAAAGGCACCATTTGGTACTTTCACTTACATCAGTTTATCAGATTATAGTATAAGGAGAAAATATGTCATCATGCAATGAAGTTATTCTGGTCTCCATGTATTATTTCATAAAAAAATGGACGTAAAACTGAGATAGGACTATCACTAAAATTAATTAAAAATTCGAGGTACAACACAGAAGAGATGGCACTTCTTCAGAGGTCATTTGGAGACTGATATGCAATTTCTCTCATACCCAGATGCCAAATCTTGTTTTCAACTAATTGGATTATAACAAGAGTTTTGTTTAACAATTATTAACATTATACGAAGAGTTTGCACAATGGAAATTTGAAGAAGTAGCTGACAATTATGCACAAGCTACACAAATTGTACTGAAGCAAAATAACACCATGAACTGAAAATGAAGCAGGAGATACTTGAAATACTTACCTTAGAGATTTAGACGCACATGGGAAGTTCAGTGAGACCTGAAATGCAAGAGTTTCCATACTCGGAAAGTTTCCCAAATGAAAATTTCCCGGAAAAAAAAGTTGGTTGTTAGTTGATACCAATGGATAAGTTAATTTATAGTGGTTGTGGAAGGATGATATGGGCTAGGCATGCATGGATATTATCGTCTGTGAACAAAACTATAGTTAACATATTGCACTTTGATTAGACGAATTAGGACCCTCCCTCCCTCCTCAATGTTGATTTTGTTCCACACAAAGGCAGCAAGCGAACACTTTGGCTTTTCTAAACATATAGTAATACTGTACAAATTAGGCTTCTCTAAAACGCAGCGTTTCCTCGAAGTAAAGGATAAAAGCGTAAAGATCTTCTTTATAGTATCACCGGAAGGTCAGTTAACAAAGCTCACAAACAAACGTGATTGGACAATAAAACACCAAAAACCCGGTCTACTACACACGTGGCAACCAATGACCCCAAATGCTACAGAAACAAATCGTCTGACCCAGTAATTTAATGAAACGTTAATAATAATATCATCGAAAATAGAAGGATCTAGAAACCCTAGCGAAGTTTCCTATATAAAGCTCACTTGCAGGCATTTCTTAGCCTCACTCTTTCTCCTTTCTCTCTTACTCGTGCTAGCTTTCAAAACCCTAGATTTTAAATCGTAGATCGGACGGTTTAACGAACAACGAGTCGGTGCGATGGCGGCAGAGACGGAGACGTTTGCCTTTCAGGCGGAGATCAACCAGTTGTTGAGTCTTATTATCAACACTTTTTACAGTAACAAGGAGATCTTTCTCCGTGAACTCATCAGTAACTCATCCGATGTATGTATCTTTCTCTTTGAACATAGTTACTCGTTTACAGTTATTGTGATGTCGTTTAAGAAGTTTAATTTATTTTGTTGTGTTGGTTTATGAATGCTTGGATCTGTTTGTGTGTGATAATTTATCGCAATAGTGATTCAAAGCCCCTGTTTGAGGTAATGATCTTGTTTCGATTATATGATAAAGGGTTTAATTTTTGTGCTGGTTATAATGGCGAGAATATGGTTTGAACACAATCAAGTTTGAAATTGTATGGATTAATTGTGGGGTTTTATTCAAATTTCTAATCATAAGTCTTTACATGAGTCAAAACTAGGATGAATTGTTAATTTTTCAATTGTTTCAAGCAAGTTAAAATTTTTATGCCATAGCTTATTGCCGGAAAAAATATAATCAAAAGAAGAAAGCAATTAAGTGAACTATGATGGGTGTTCTATTTTGTTTGTATGTGTGCGATAATGATTATACTAGTGTAGACTTCGTTTTATTTGGGCGGTGCTCTCCTGTGGTTGCTATGCCCTTATTGGTATTGGTCTGTTAAATGTGTATTAAATTTATGAATTCTCTTCTAATTTTCTTATGCAAATTACTACGAATAGGCTCTGGATAAGATCCGTTTTGAGAGCTTGACAGACAAGAGCAAGCTAGAAGCCCAGCCTGAGCTCTTCATCCACATTATACCTGACAAGACTAACAACTCATTGTCCATCATTGACAGTGGTATTGGCATGACCAAGGCTGGTGAGTATTTGTTTATGTTAGTGATTGCACCTGTAAACTGGTGTTTGATTTACTATATCAATCACAACTGCTTTTTACTGAATAACAATTGTTTCCATTATTTGCAGATTTGGTGAACAATCTTGGTACCATTGCAAGGTCTGGTACAAAAGAGTTTATGGAGGCACTGGCTGCTGGTGCTGATGTGAGTATGATTGGTCAGTTTGGTGTTGGGTTCTATTCAGCTTACTTGGTGGCAGAGAAGGTGATTGTTACCACCAAGCACAATGATGATGAGCAGTACGTATGGGAGTCCCAAGCTGGTGGGTCATTCACCGTCACCAGAGACACATCCGGTGAGCCTCTAGGCCGTGGAACAAAGATGACCCTCTTCCTTAAGGAAGACCAACTTGAGTACCTTGAGGAGCGCCGTTTGAAGGATTTGATTAAGAAGCACTCTGAGTTTATTAGCTATCCAATTTCCCTCTGGATTGAGAAGACCACAGAGAAGGAGATTTCTGATGATGAGGATGAGGAAGAGAAGAAGGACGAGGAGGGTAAGGTTGAGGAAGTTGATGAGGAGGCAGAGAAGGAAGAGAAGAAAAAGAAGAAGATCAAAGAAGTGTCCCATGAGTGGTCATTGTTGAACAAACAGAAACCCATTTGGATGAGGAAACCTGAGGAGATCTCAAAGGAAGAATATGCAGCTTTCTACAAGAGTCTGACCAATGACTGGGAGGAGCACTTGGGTGTGAAGCACTTCTCTGTTGAGGGTCAGCTTGAGTTTAAGGCTGTCCTCTTTGTTCCCAAGAGGGCACCCTTTGATCTCTTTGACACAAGGAAGAAGCCCAACAACATCAAGCTTTATGTTCGTCGAGTCTTCATCATGGACAACTGTGAGGAGTTGATCCCTGAATATCTTAGCTTTGTTAAGGGTATTGTTGATTCTGAGGATCTTCCTCTTAACATCTCAAGAGAAACGCTGCAACAGAACAAGATCCTGAAGGTCATTCGCAAGAACTTGGTGAAGAAGTGTGTCGAGCTCTTCTTTGAGATTGCTGAGAACAAGGAAGATTATAACAAGTTCTATGAGGCCTTCTCCAAGAATCTCAAGCTTGGTATCCACGTGGATGCCACAAACAAGACTAAGCTTGCTGAGTTACTTCGTTACCATTCTACCAAGAGTGGTGATGAGATGACTAGCTTGAAGGACTATGTGACCAGAATGAAGGAGGGCCAGAGTGATATCTACTACATCACTGG
>JAXCLQ010000005.1:9529681-9564730 GCA_035584115.1 Cedrela odorata | reverse complement strand
TTTTTTGGCTTCCACCCACTACTGACTTTCACTAAATGAAAAATGGCCGAACTTTTCAGTCCATTTTTTACCACAGAATTTATTGTCTGTGTTCTATCACTTGTCCAAATATCACAAGATTCAACCAAGCTCACCACCAAAAATTCCAATGAAATTTACAATTAAAACAACCTTATTTTCAACCTTTTTTTTTCATTGAATCCAAGTTCAAGACACGAAATCTGAATCTGGGTACTCCTCCAAAATCCAAATTTAGTTAACACACGAAAATTTATTCCATAAAATGTTGAGAAACTAATCCATAAATCTACGAAATTTTGAACCTTTCTTACTAACAGTTCCTAATCTGAAAGATCCAATAATTCTTCTATCTATACGATCAAAAAGCCAGAAAAAAAAATCCATTCAAATCCATTTCAAAAACAGCTAAAAAAAATCAACGTTACAAAAACAAATAAGACACCAGTAACCAATAGAAACAGAAAACAACCATACACCTCCATAAAAAACTGAAAAAGCAACCAATAAAACATCAAAAACACAAAAGCAGAGAGAAAGAAGGAGAATGGGAATTACACGGTCGACCCATTGACGAGAAGGGTCATCGTACTCAAATGCAGGGTCGTCGAGGAGCTCTGCTTTTAAGACAGAGTAAACCTGCATGAATCTGGAATGCTGATCACTCATTTTGGATCTGTTTTGACACTCTTTCTCACGAAGACGACGGGAAGAAAGAGCAAACGAGAGTGTTAAACCGGTCGAAACTTTTAAAGGAAACTCAAGAGGAAAGCAGAGTCAATCCAAAATGTTGCTCTTCTTTGTTCCTTTTTATAGCAGATCATCCGCACCAACCTTTTTTTCGGAAGGTTGGTAGTGTTGATACTGCCAATTGTCATGGGCCAGATATAGGCTTTAATTAATTTATAGATCACGTTTTGGGAATTTCTTTTATTATTTAATTACACACCATATTTGACCATTTACTTTATCGTATGACTTGTTTAGGTAATAAAAACTCAACAAAATACAATAAAAATAAAAAGGAAATAAGTACAGAAAATGGCATATTATAGATAGAATATAGCAAGCATAGTTGGAGATGCTTGTGCATAACATCTTCCAGGTTTGGTCCGATTCTATCATAGATGATATCGGATATTTCCTTTCAAGAAAAGAATAATAATGAAAATCAAACTTCACCCTCCTCATCCTGTATATGATATATATGTGTAGGTGGGTTGGTATAATTTTCCAGTTACTGGTGAGCTACACTGTACAAGCAATAAACTCACTCAAGTAAACTGTGTAAATACATAAAAATCATAACAGAGAAACAAAAAAAAATGTAGTTTTTGAGAATTCTGAAAATTTAATTTATCTCTCCAATTCTTGTTTACAGAGAGGACAGCAAGATATAATTCTGAGCCATTGATCCACACACTTGAGATGAAATATATGTGAACATGGCAGCTGCCTCACTTCTTCCTTTTCTTTGTACTTTGCTAGACATATACAGCATTCCTGTCAATACCCAAAAAAACAAATAATTAGACAAATTTTTGGTTATCTGTTTATTAGGCTAAGTTGTAAGGAAGATCGTGACTTACTGGATCTTCATTTGGAGGAGATGAATTACTGCCAAGCTCCAAATTGTTGTCAACTTGTTTGTATCTCCAGCTGGGAAGCCCGGAAATTTGATCATCAGAAGCTGCTCTATCAGCAGAACCCATGTTCATGTTGTAGCCAAGGCAACTGCTGATTAGTGGCACACAACAACAAAGCAAAAGAAACAACAGAAACGGGAAAGAGTAGCTGAGAGCATTCCAGGCAAGCAGAGAGATGCAGAGCACATGTAGATTTGGAGCTCGATGGAAAGATCCAAATCGCGAATCGAATACCCAAACATTACCCATCACAAACCATATTGCAAAGAACAGCTCCAGTGATGTCCGGCATTTGTTCATCAGATGCGAGAACCTGTATAATTTCAGTTAATTAGATGAAGATTTGCTTTGGAAGTTTCTAGCTTATTTTATCAGCCTTTTTAGAACAAAGATCATCAAGTTCTTCAATTTTCTTGAATCTACTAGATAACATATATATTTCTTGGCTTTTTTTTCTCTTTGTTTTCTCAAATTTGGTCTTATCTTTGGCTTCTTTTATTGACACATCAAAAGTTGCATAGGGCTTGTCACGCGAGAGTTTCAAGCACTAGTTATGTTGGTCAAAACAGACTATTAAGCAAGGTCCCAAAACATAGTACCGGATTCTCTAATATATCTCACATGAAAATTTTGTTTTAAAGATTCAAGTACGAATAAAAAGGTTATGTTCTTTGATGACAAATATGAATAAACTGGATTTGGCAGTAAAAAGGGTACCTGGAATCTTCACTGCTTCTCTGCTGTTCAACATCTGAGAGGCTAAAACCTTCTCCTTGAGCTGCAAAAAGCTGCCGGTAACGGCCGTACAGGAGCAGCAGGCTGAGGAGACAGCCAATATCATAGCCAACAATCCAAATCCTCATAGGCCAAATAGGCTTCTCCTTCTTTGAAATGGATAGAGTGAATGTTATTATGCTTATTTGAATGAGCAAGGCTAAGAGCTCCAGCATCATCCAAGTGCTGGAATTGAAAGGATTTGACCCAAGATCAGATCTTGTTCCATTCTGGTAGTGAAATACTCTTCTTAAGAAGTTAAACCATCTTGCTCTTGATATTCTCATAGCTGTTCTTATCATGAACGACGAAGGTGGAGCACGAGCTGGCCTACCTCGAGCACTGACAGCCATTCGATCTTCTGCAGATGGTGAACTTGATGAAAATGAAATTGTGGCAGCTGAATTGCATAACGAATCCGATTGGAAGAAGTACCGGGTATTCATTGGAAATGATTTTGAGCCTCAAACTTTGCTAAATCCCAATTATATAAGTATTACTATCTCGATCAAACTGGGAATCACAAAAACTGTATTGAAAATCACCAAAACCGGACTTGAAGTTTGATTGAGAACCTCAGGATACATATTTTCACAAAACTTCCATGCTCAATTCAAGTATAATTGTGAGAATTCAATGAGGCTAGGAATGAAAAATACCAGCTATGGAGTGGAAAGCCTCCAGCTTCAGAAGCCCACAACCAAAATCTCGAAAACCCCAGAAGCCAAAACCTATCAGGAACCTGAATTTGGGCTCAAAACACAAATCTGAGGCTTGAAACTGAAGTTGGTATTTAAGGGCAAGCCCGAATATGAACACAAAACCAAAAGAAACTGAATAATTATATGGAAAGGAGTAGAGAAGAATATGAGATATGGGTGAGGAGAATATGACAGGAAGGTGAAGTTGGGTGTTTCAGATGGTGACCAATAATCAACTGCTGATAGGCAAGGAAGTTTGTTTGCTTGCTTTGATTCCAAGGGAATCTGAAGCTGAAAGGTTTGTTTGGAGGGAAGCTAACAGTTTGCCTAACTTCCCTCTGGTTCTTGTTTCTCAAATAAGCAAACCAAAGATGATGTATAGCGCAGCAACTGCTTCTGCAAGTCTGATAAAAGCAATGATATTTTTGTTATATTAAGCTCAACTTGATTTGTTTTAAAACTTTAATTGGATAAGAGGCAAAGTGATTATTTTACATCAATTTTTTTTTATATTGTTAATTGCTAATGCATTAAAGATTTGAATTCTGGCGGGTACAGTGAGATTAGATATGGTGGTGGGTTGGCCACCTAATCCAACCCAGTAGTTTGTACTACGTTTGCTGCTGGGGTAGCCATGGCCCTCTTCTCTTGTGCTCTTCTGTTTTTTTTTTTTGCATAATAATGGCCATTGCCATTGGCCACATCTTCTCTGCAGTTGCTTATTTACAGTTAGCTTCTGCAAAACAGTTTACTTGCTTCTTGGCAGATTATAGGGTTATAACTCCATGATCAATCTGTAAAAATTTTGGGTGTTTTGATCTATTGATACAATAATTCAATGAAATTTTGTTAAGTATATGCGAAAATTACTAATGTTAGTAGTTATAAACCAATGTATTTTACTTTATCTTTTCATTCGAGTTTACACAATGATGGGAATTGGAGCCATTGTTTTGTATTAATGGGTGGTCTAGAGCAAAGACGAGGCTGTAGAGTAAGGTCCTCATGAGAGCATGCTTAATATAAAAATGCCAAGCAAATGAGTTTGCAAGTGCTTTCTACAAAGCACTTTTGAATGAAATGAATTTCAAAAAGCATATTTACCGATTTTATTATAACTCAATGTAGAAAAATGTTCTTGATTAGACAACAAATGGCATTTTTACAAGGCATGAAGTTGATCATTCACAAGTAAACACCTATAATTTAAGTAATTAAAGAGTATAAATTTATTAACTTAGACTTTTATTTTTATTCAAATTGCATTGAGTATGGAACTATATTTTCTTTAATTCTCTCACACGTGCCCCCCCAAAATTAATTTAACGCTCACCATTGTATAATATTTTGACTTCAAATACTTAACATACCCACACAAAGCAAACCCTAAACATAAATTAATGCATAAA
The DNA here is from genome assembly GCA_035584115.1 of Cedrela odorata. NCBI lineage: Eukaryota > Viridiplantae > Streptophyta > Magnoliopsida > Sapindales > Meliaceae > Cedrela > Cedrela odorata. Next base: position 9,560,182 of record JAXCLQ010000005.1, on the reverse strand, counting down.
CCAAACCCTAAACGTAAATTAATGCATAAACTAAGTGACTTGGGGCTTAACTTCCTTCTTTGACTCAAATTTGACCCAATAAACCAATAATCCACCGCAACGAGTCGATTTCTAGATGTATTATTCATTGTATTACAAAATACTCATAATCAAATAAATTGATATGACAATATGGTATGCGAACTTTGACATCTTCTTACTCAATTATAAAATTATAGGTGATGTGGGTATTCCAAAATCTTTATCTTTATTTTAATAAGAAGACAAAATGAAGAGTGAAAGGGGAGCCCAACCATTGGTTTGGTCACACACAAGATTGAAATTGCAAGCATTCAATTCAATCAATTTTTGGTGATGTTGTTGTTTTGATAACACATTGTCAATATAGGCCACCATGTGTCAAAGATTTGTGCCCATTATTGTATGGCTAGAATATTTTGTCCCTTATCTATGTGACATAACTTATAATAAGCTATACTAATGTTAAAAATTAATTAGCAAACATAATTTTATTTTATTTTCCCCTAAACAACAATAAACAATATAGTTTTACAATAATTTATTATAACTTGACATTGAAAAATCAATTTAGAGTAGCTTTATTAAAACTATAGTCATAATTTTATTTAATCAGATTCTATGAACTTTAACATTTTAAATTATTTTCATGATTAAAACGTGAAGTGAAAGACAGGGATGGGGTTTAGAATATCACTAACCCTTAAGTGAAAGGTAATCAGGCATTGGGCCTGAATTGATGTAGGCCCATTTAAAACTTGATAGGCTTATGAAGTTTGGGCCCAATCAGAGAGACAACAAATTAAAGCCCGAAATCCAGAAACCCGGATTCGATTTATGGTCCGGTTTCTCTTATATCCGAAATTGCACACCAATTCTGCCCCTCTCTCTCTCTCTCTCGAATGAACGAACGAACGAAGAATCAGAACGGTTAAATTCAAGGTAAAACCCTAATTTCTCTGATTTGTGATAATTTCGTGTTGATTTGTGATTATTATTTTATGATTCGTATTTGAGATATTTTGGTTGGTAGATAGAGATTCGAGATTTCAGGTTGATTGAATTTTAGGGTTTTTATTTTAATGTTTTTAGTAGATGTTATTGTTGGTAGTTAATTTACGAAAGTTTTGAGTATATTTTTTCGGTTCTGTAGGTAATCTGGTGATTGTGATCGAAACGACATGACGACTGCAGCTCGACCCACATGGGCACCCGCAAAAGGAGGTAATGAACAAGGTGGTACTAGAATTTTTGGTCCGTCACAGAAGTACTCATCGAGGGACCTTGCAGCTCATACAAACTTAAAGCCTAGGTGGGTAACTATTTTCAATCAAATGTGTTCAATTTTTTATGCAATAGTGTATTGTGCCTTTGAAATTAGGTTCTTGAATTCGTTTGATGAATCGGTTAATTTTTTTCTTTTTTGGTTCGTAAGTGTTTTCTTTAATGTTTAGACAATGAATTTTAGGCAATCAATGTATGTGTGTTATGGGAGAACATGTTGACGTGAAATTGGAGAGAGTTAAAAGATGTTAAAGATGTTATAGCTGTTATTTCAATTTAAGCGTTTTCTGTGAAATTGAAGAGAAGTGAAACTGTTTGTACGTTGTGCCGTTTGTGAATCTTGTTTCTGATTGTTATGTGATTGTTTCAGAAAAGAAGGGCAGGATACCCTGGATGAATTGCAGAAGAGGAACCTCCGACAAGAGCTAGAAGACCGTGAACGGAGACATTTCTCATCAAAGGATAAGTCCTACAATGGTAAAACTATAGTAGCAACTGTTTATTTCGCCAACTTTCTTTGTTGTTCTTATTGTATTTCTCTCTAGGGTTGTTGTATTTCCCTCTAGGTTTATTGTGGTTTTGTTATTATTCTTTGCTAGTGATATACTAGTTTAATTAATATGTTCGTTGTTGCAGATGACAGAGATCGCAGGAAGAGTAGCCATCTTTTGTTGGAAGGTGAATATACAAGCTTACCTGACTTGTATTATCTTTAAAATGGTCCGTTAAGTACTTTACTAACTATATAAGGTGGTTGTAGGGACAAAGAGGGATAATGAAGACCGCATCATTCCACGTAGTGTAGATGCTGATGATTCTGATGTGGAAGTTAAAAGTGATGATGATAGGTATTTTGTCTTGGGCAATATTTCTTTCTCTCTCCCTTTTTTTTTTTTGGTTCTAAGAAGTTTGGCCTATATGTATGAATTGAATGAATCATTCTTGATGTTTGTGCAAGTGATGAATTTCTAAGGTGTAAGGGGATAGTTTAGTTGGTTTGACCTCTTGTCGTGGAAGAAAGAAGTTAGGGATCGATACGCTCTTACACCAATCGCAAAGGGGGAATTTCTTTAATTTGTGTTTGTGCATAGGGTTGGGTGGGGCAGGGCGTGCAGAAGTCTTTAAAAAAAAAGTGCATGAAAGATCCCTTCCCACAATATTTCAAGGATAGTTATAACTTTGATTTAGCTTAGTGTTGCTGCTATAGATTTTTAGCTGTTGGAATGATCTTAATTTAACATTTTACTTTTTAATACATTCAGTGATGACGATGATGATGATGAGGATGACACTGAAGCTCTTTTGGCTGAGCTTGACCAAATAAAGAAGGAAAGAGCAGAGGAGAAGCTCCGGAAGGTGAGAATTATATCAATCTGAGATTCTCAGAGTTGCTATTGATACACTTTTTAGAGGCTTTTTTCTCTTTTAAATTCCTAACCTGGCACGATGCTAGTACATGAGATTTTTCATTTTAATCTTTATGTGACTTTTCTGGGAATAATGCTCATTTTTCCGGCACTTTGTAAGTTGAGCTATTAAATTGATGTATCACCTTAGACTGTGGCGCTGATCATCTATAACTGCCGTTGCTTTGGGTTTCACTAGTTAATAGATTTGCTTTATGCTTCTGCAGGAAAAAGAACAGTGGGAAGAAGAGGCTCAAGCCAAGGAAGCAGAGCTTCTCCGAGGAAATCCGCTGCTGAATAATCCAACGTCTTTTAATGTAAAAAGAAGGTTAGTAGCTCAAAAGATCTAATTTTCATTGGTTCTATAAGCCGATCTAGGATTTTCATGTATTTTACTTCACAGGTGGGATGACGATGTGGTCTTCAAGAACCAAGCTCGTGGTGAAACCAAGACTCCCAAGCGCTTCATCAATGACACCATAAGGAATGACTTCCATAGGAAATTCTTGCAGAAATACATGAAGTAACTCACTGAAGTTAAATATGAGGTGAAGGGCCAAGTTGTAACATGGTCAGTCAAAGAAAGAAAAATCCGGTTTTAAATCATTGTTTGTATTATTAGCTCTTTACTGTGGATTTGAATTCGAGAGTCAACATGCAGTAAGAGTCAAACGTTTATAGCTGCAATTTATGTGATTGTTTCTCCTGAGTTGGCTGATAACTGAAACACTGTTACACTTCTGGTGATTAATTGCCAGTTAACTATTATGCCTTTGTAAAAAGTTTCATCCTTTTTGAGTGCTTACTATTTGATGAGGCCTACCTAATCACTTGTTGAATGGATATTTCCATTTTGGATTATTTTTATTTCCTTCTAATAATGGGTTAGAAGTTGCGTTGCAATCGGGCCTTATCTTCGGCTATAAACACTAACCATTAGAATATGAAACATTCAACAATGATGATGAGTGTTGAAACGTATCAACGACTTTCTTTATTGGGTTAAAGGACACTGTTTGGCTGCTTTAATATAGCTCCTTCCTCTTTATTATGCCCGAAGCTGCATTCTGCATCGTTGGCATTAAAAGAATCATGCACAGATGTGATAATGTATTTCCAAATGTGTTAATATTAAAAATGCTTATCCAGCCAGAAATTCGGCTTCTGGAAAAGCAATAAGTAGAGATTTCGCAAAAGTGCTGATAGGAATTGGGGTTGGCTCGGAAGATGCCTTCAACCTGATGCCATGCAATATGCAGTTTTCTAGTCTGTTACATGTTTTTCAGAAGAAGGATTTAAACTAATGAAGCAGCACAATAGGTTGAACACGTGAAAGAATCACTCATCTGTAAGTTACAAACATGAGGACTTCACAAATTCTTGTAGAGATAATGTACAATTTCGAACACGCTGCTCAGATTCAGGAAATACATTTTACCCACCAATTTCTACGGAGATGAACAGATAAACAATACCCTTGCAATAGATTTAAATAAGTATTACAATCAATAAAAATTGATTTAATCACACTGAGTAGCCAGAAGCATTGACAATAGTCTGGATCATGTGCTTCATCAGCAACTGTATCTGTAATTCTGTTCATCCAGCTCACACTAACTTACATGAGGTCTCCACATGGCTGCAAACAAAGAAAAAATAGCGGAAAATGGAAATGGCTCAAGCTGCATTCTTCTAGTCTTTTTTCTTTGGTTCTTCTAGAACAAATTCAACATACAAATCCTTTAGTGCGATGACAACTGTGGTTATCAGCGGGCCCATAATTGCTCCCTGCAGAATAATAGATACAATGAGACAGCGCAATAACCAGCAGCAGCAATCACATTTCAAATTGAGAAATTTATTAAGGGCTACTTCAAAATGTATTTGTTATAACTATTGCAGAATGAAATTGTATACAAATTGAAGACTGGAAGTTTTTGAAAATTATATGATTGCTTCTCAAGCAAATTGATTCATTATATTTGACAAAGTGATATAATTATAGATCTGCTATGTGAATTGATTTGTTATCATTGGTTATAATCTGCTTCGTGTCTTAGTGGAAACCTTAGTTCTTCAGATGGAACTTCTGATTTAACACCGAAGATGACTTTCTAGCCAAATATATAACTCGACACTCTTTCATCTCTTTAACTAGCTAATCTTCTATATAGAAATCCCCAATCATAATCAGTATAGAAATTTACACAAGAACCTAGTCAGTCAACATGTTGCAAATGCATGGCAAATGCTGCAGCTCTCCGAACTCAATTGTACAATAACAAGAAAAAGATTTCCCACCAAATGATGTAACTGAAAACTATTCAAATTCCGAATTCAATCATGACAATCACATAGATTAACCTTAAGTGTGTCAGACTGGTTAGTATTTAGTCAGAAATGATATTTCCAGATTAATGATGAAGAAAAAGGGTCGCGTATTAGTACTGTCAACAGCAAATTAAAGAGAAATCATGATGAATAAACAAGGGGAAACAAATAAGCATGAATTACCTCCAATGCAGATGGGAATAATGTCATTCCACCAATAATGCTGAGCCCTGTAAGGTATGCACTATAACCAGGTATGTCCTCCTGAATTTCAGTTGTACCATAATCCATAAGAACAAGATGAATAACAGACAAACTGATGGCGAGTATGTATCTACTTTCCAGCAGCAGCTGCACAGCAGTCGGAATTGTCGCAAACCAAAATGGAAAGATTGGCAACAGTGCGCTGATGAATGCAAGGATGGTTGACATGTACAAGAAGTGTATTTTATAAAATCTAAATAATAGCCACGTGAGACATCCCTGAAAAAATGCAATCTCAACTGTAGCCAAAAGAGCACCAGAAACAGCATTATCAATAACTTCCACACATCTGACCCTTGCTGACTTAGAAAATGGAAGCATACACATCACTTGTTCTGTTACCCCGCCAGAATCCGATGTGATTAGATAATATAAAACCCATAAGAAAATCATCAACTGAGAAACAAAATTAAAAACCTCTGCTGCTCCAGATACTATTGAATATCCAAAGTATAACACGAGCTTTGCACTGACGCCTAAAACAGAAGCACCACTAGCAAATACACGTTGTGATACATTCATTCCCTGAATAGCAAACTCCTTTGCCTTCTGAAGTAAATCCTCCCGTGTGATCATCAACTCTCTAAAAATAGCATCAACTTCTGTATAAATTTGTCCCCATTCTCGATTGGTTACCCTCTTTCTTATACTCATAAGTTTCTCAGTGTATGGAGAGGGGCTCATCAAAGCCGTGGATTTCTCTGAAGAACCAACGGGTGGTAATATAATGAAATGCTTAATTCCTGTCACAAATTCCGTCATATTGTACTGCATTGCCAAAGTATCTATCTGCTCAGACACTGTCTCATAAAATGTGGTAGTGTACCTATCGACCATTCCAGGCACATCATTCTCCTCCATCCACTTTTTAATACCCAATCTCTCTGCATAATTACTCTCTTCAACATGAGATTTGATCGAAATAACAGCATCTTTTCCTTCAACACCAATCTTATAAGAAAAAAATATCATTCCAGCCAAAGACACCAATATCATACCGACAATCAACCCTATTGCCACAATGGTTTCCAACCTTTTCAATAATAATCGCGTGAAAAAAGAGCTGAATGGAGCACGCCTAAAACTATTAGTCCTAAACGATGAAACAGCAGACATTGTTGAATCAACATTTCTAGTACTTAACACAAAGCCCAAACCAAGTATCACCAATAACCCAACAGCACCAATTGTCTCATAAGCAACCAAAAACACACCAAAAGACACCAGCCACCTAAGTAACTTCGAAAAACCACTTTGATTACGCCTAGACCTGTTAGTTTTTGATCTTTTAAGAAAAACCTTGAAGCAAACATCCTTAATGTCAACAAGAGTGCCTACAAGAACCTTAAATATAGCAACAGGAACTGCAAGTGAGGTCTCAGTGAGGCCAAGTTTCAAGGGTTCACTCCAAAATGCTACAAGGGTTTGCTGTATACCTCTTAATGGAATTGAACAGAGAATTGCCCATTGAATTGGCCTAATATAATCTTGCAGTAGCTTGCATATAAAGTAAAGAATGAAAAGAGCGAAAGCCAGACCAGCATGAGCCATGGCTATGTATAGAGCCAGTCTTACCTGGGGATCACTAGATAATGTGGTTTTGTGACCTGGGTCGGTAGAGTTTGGCGGGGATGATGATGGCGGATGAGCGTGTGATTCCCGTGGTGGCGCGTGGAATGGTGGAGTTGGTGAAGGTTTGCGAATTGAGGCTGATCTGAACATGTCTTGCCAGGGAAGAGTCGTGGAGCTCGATTTTTCATCTGGGTCTCCTGAATACGGGACTAAATCCATGTCAAATAAAAGAAAGTTAAGATCTTTACAGCAAAGACTGAATTTTTGGACAGAAAAGAACTCTTTGAAGGATCAATCTTAAGCTGACACAAGTGCAGAAGACAAAATTTTGGATTTTGTTATTCCCTTGTTGAGTGGTGGAGAATGAGACAGACCAAAAAGAACACAACTCTAAATGGAACTGACAGAAATATCGAGTAATAAGTGGATATTTATTCTTTGTCGTTTGTCAGTAACTATTTTTTGACAAAATTCAGGTTTCATCTGCAAATGAAATGAATGAATGAGTGGTAATGGGTTTGTCATTTGTGCGTGTGAAGACCTGGAGATTGCCAACAGTTCATCACCTTTATATCGGCTGTTTCCTGTCACTTTGTCAATCGATGCATTGCCTTCCAATTAATAATTTAAATTAAATATATATATATATATATCATTATGATTTAAATACATAGATAATTATAACTTAATGGTTTTATATATAAAAAGCAATAGTTGAAAGCTATAAATCCATTTCCCAGTCATCTTATTTATAAAAGTTAAATTTTGTAATCTGAAAATTCAAAATATTTCACCAAAAATAATTAAATTCTCTCCAATTTTGATTTTTTATAATAATTTTTATTATTTTCCAACAGTTCTCACGCAATTTCCTCCATGTCTTTTTGTAAGTGTCAGAAACTGTCCGAAACTTTCAAGTTCTGACAGCTTTTGCATGGTAGCACCCATAACTAATTTCAACCGTTAGATCTTGAACTGTGTAACGTGGCGGATAGGCATTGCTGTGTCAGTATCTTTATAATCCAAACAAAAGAGATGTCAAACGGGCGGCCCACCGGGCCTAAAGAATTCATGACTAGTCAGGCTTCAATACCGTGCTTAGGCCCATCAACTTATTACTAGATCAGTCAACCCGAATTTACCACCTCTGGCTACAATCATAAGCTTAAACGGCCCAAACCATTTGATGCCCAACTTTTGAGATTTTGTGGCATTTGAAAAGTGATTTTTACAAGAACTAGTTATCATATAAAATAAGTGGAAGCACTCAAAAAAGCACTTTCAAACGCATAGTTATAAATTTTAATATTTCTTTCAAATTCATTTGGTATTATTGTTTTGTTTAGAGCTTCTTTGTGGCAGATATTATGATAGTAATTTCTCTATGATGCATGCAATAGAATGTTGAATGTTGAAAGATAAACTCATCCCCTGCATCTCTTCCAAAGCTCAGTCCTGCAGCATCATCTTCACAGCTGCATCTTTGAGCACTGCCTCACTTTTTTTTTTGTTTTCTTATTTTTATGATAAGAGAGAGAGAGCTGAGAATGATGAGAATATGAGATCAGAAGGAGAGACTCCCTTCTTTTTTACTTTTTACTGTTTTCAGAAAGTACTTCCATTATTTACAGCACGTGGAGAGGGGAATCCACAAATGCATTGGAGTACCTGCCCAGATAATACAGACTTTGATTCATGCAGAAAAAGTTGAAGAAGACTGTGAGACTGACTCACTTGACCAAGCTACAATAATGGAGTAATTTTAGCATTGGATTCCATTTGCAACGATCATGACTCTGATGACTCCGAGATAGAATTACTGTCCAATGGACTATCGGAGTATTTGATGTTAACTCTGAACACTTCTGAGTTTTATAATTTTTCATTACAAGAGTAAATTACACAAAAGTTCATATATTTTGCATTTATTACATTTAAGTACAAAAGTTGATTTAGCCTACATTTCCGATGCTAGAAATTGAATGCTGTTCTTATCTCTCACATTTCAGCTGCTTTTTGTTCTTTTCTTTTTTAATATTGTTCTCGTTCTCTCCACTATTTTGTGACATAATCATCAGTGTATCATCATCTGTTCAAAGATGGCACACATTAATCCTTTTCCGAAGACAGCAGTATGCACAAATCCTGTAACCAAGCGCCATGGCTAATAAAATCCATACTTCTTGCAAGCCACCGTTTAAGTTCACCGTGTCAAACGAAGGCGAGCTTTGCAGAGTCCTGCATCCTCCTCTGCTCTCGCATTCGTATAATTCATCTCCCTCGTATTGAACTTTCAGAAGAAGTCGAAATCCGTAGAACATGAAGGATAAGTACTTCAACCACCGCATGAATATTGGTATGTGCTGCAATGAAAAACATTATTCAGTTAGTCTGAAAAATGTGTTCAATCTAGTACATCTTATTACAGATCAATGTACTATGAATATAAATAAGCTTTTGTATATTAATTGGTGTGCCGTAGAACACAAGCAAATGAGAATACCTGGACATAGTAACCTCCTGTGAGAAGAAAAAGCATAAGTACCAAAGAAGCAATCATTCCAGCTCTCTTGATACTCAAAACTGCTGCTCCAAACAGTTCTCCAGCACCCTAATAACAGAAACAGAATCATTCAATAATCAGATCAGATAACAATGAATTTGGGTTTGATCAACTTACTTGGCTAGTGATAACAATCAAGAGTATGGCAAATAATGTCAGGAAGAAGCAGGGAGCTGTTCTTTTGAAGCCAGCCATGAAGTATATAACGACCATGAAAACTGTAGGATAGAAAACATGGGCAATCATGTCACAGAGTGTGCTACATGCATAGTATACGCTTAGTCTGTACATATCTGCTTTCCTTTCTTTCACCAAATAGATTTTTTCGAATGGAAAGACATATACTGCCCCGAATATTGATGAAGATGTCCAGAAAATGCAGATGTAGAATATTAGACCAACCTGCAATTAAGTGTTAGATGATTTAATTCTGTAATGTGATATAAAGCTGTGTTGTAGAATGAAGGTTATGGAGAATTATTACTTGGTCCCTGAGCTGAGCCTCTGTCGAAGTCTGGGATTTCCACCAAAGAAGGCCCAACAAGACAGCAACTCCAAGTGCTTGAACAAGTCTTAGCTTGTCAAAATAGTCTCTACACCTCTCTCTGAATGTTCTTTTGGAAATTATCAAAAACTGATCACTCCAAGACAATGTCCAGTCTTTCTTGACTTGGATTTCCGATTGAAGATGCTGCGGTGTCTTTGTGTTTCGATGATTCTCTTCCTTTTCTTTTGGCTCCAATTGAGTTTTGTATTTGAGTTGAAGATACTACTACCAAATAAATAAATTGTAAAAGAGGAGAAGTAGATAACAAATAGGGGAGTAAATTGGTTCTTACTTGAATTACAGCTCTTTCAGGATCAGAAGCTCCTTGAGATGCCAATAAAGCTTCAGGAACAGTAATGTCAGTAACCTGTCCAGTTGCTAAGTCGAGCAAGAACTCAGCAGGATTCATGGCAATTTCCGGGATGAATCTCAGAGACGAAAAATAGTCCATAGACTCTCTAGCCTTGCCATAGTACACTGGATAGCCTTCTGACATTAGCAGAAGTCTGTCAAACATGTGAAACATTCTGCTTGATGGCTGATGGATTGTTGTTATTACTGTTCTTCCTGCCTATAGATTCATCAAAAGTAATCTTTAAATAACATCATTTATTGTTCAAATGGCAGCAAATAGGTATGCAGTTCAGGATACCTTGGCAACTTTTTGAAGAATTTGAAGTAATTTGTAGGCAGAAGCGGAATCAAGGCCTGAGGTTGGCTCATCAAGCAACAATAACGAAGGATCAACTAGAATTTCATATCCAATACTTGTTCTTTTTCTTTCTCCTCCAGATATTCCCTTTACAAATCCTCCTCCAATTCTTGTGTGACGACATCTATGGTTATTAGCGGCAATATTTAGAGAATTTTTCAGCAAAAACCAAATAAAAGTTCACAATCACAAGCATCATAATAGATTTTGTATAGGCCGTACCTTTCAAGGCCAAGTTCCTTCACAATCATCTCCACTCTTGCATACTTTTGTTGTCTACTCATGTTGCCTGGAAGTCTCAAAAATGCTGCAAACACTAAGGTTTCTTCTACTGTAAGTTGAGGCAGTAGCACGTCGTCTTGGGTCACAAATCCAATCCTGTATCAAAATCATTACAAATTATGATATTAACACAATCAACGATACTGCAAAACTTACTATATAAGTTATAACGGCGAGAGAAAACCTTGTCATTAAAGTTGTCTAACCTTCTCTTAAGAGATGGAATATAGGGAATGTCATTGTAAGTTATGTTTCCTTTTACATTATCTGTTAATCTTCCTCCTACTATCTTCAACAGGGTTGTTTTTCCACTGCCAGAAGGACCCATTAATGCCAGGATTTCTCCAGGGCCAATGCTTCCTGTTATGCCTTTCAGTATTTGCTTGTAATCTTTCTCCAAGCTCAGCTGTGAGGCCACCTTTGACACCACTGCTTTCACAGGATTTGCAGAGGAAGCCTGGCTACTTTTCACCTTGTACTCCACATCCTCAAACTGCATTGCTAAGATAACCATAAGTCTATCAAGTAGATAGAACAAGAAAACTAATGGTATTATTGAAGAAAAAAAAAAGTCTAGAAAATCACGAAGTATTTGGTAGTGTGTGTTTTGAAAATGAAAAGCAGTTCTTAAAAATGAAACCAAACAATCTACCTTGAGCAATATAGGAATGGGTCGATCGTTATAGATATTCAAGCTCTCATCCATGATATCAATCTCAGAATATCTGTTTCTCAGATAGGCTTGAGACATGAACTCAATGTTGTGACCAAAGCCATTGCTGCCTGCAATCTGCATAGATCCCACTGTTGGAGAAGACAATGATGACATATCTTCAATTTCTTCTTCTCTTCTAATTTCCATGTTTTCAGACACCTTTCAGAAAACTAGCTGTAAAATATGTGAGGGGTATGATAAAATCTGCTCCGCTGCAATGGAAGTGAATCAACAGTAACAAACCAAAAGCTTTCCAATATATCAATGGAGGGTTCCGGTGGTTAGGCCACAGGCTTTCCATGGCTGCATTTAGGAATTTGACTAGCCCTGTCAACATGCCAAGAACATGACTATAAGAATAAACTTTCTTTCTTAGTGTTTCTTTCCTTTTCTCAAACTGCTGCCAACCAGCTTCATTATATGCAAAAGTTCTTGTTGTCATCAAGAAAATTAAATGAATAGTTTGTTGTGAGTGCTATTGGTTTGATGAGTATGATTTCTTAAGAGATTTTGAAATTAAAACCCACTTATACTAAAGTTTTAAAGTTTAGTTTATATTTATGACAAAGTAATAAAATAAACTAACCAAATGAAACGACAACGTTCTATGAACTCAATCCCTCAATGAAAACGGCGTCGTTTAATACACTAAAGAGAGCATAAACGCAGCGTTGTAACTACATTTCATTATCCATCGGTCGAAGCCGAGCAGAAACGCGGAGGGTAACTGTGAAAGCTACACGAAAAACGCAAACCAAATGGAGGAATCAGAAGAGATATTGCTAAACTCACTGAAGAACGGGGGCGTTTCAATCCCGAACGACGTGTCGTCGATCAAGGACATGGCGCCGGCAGCCTTAGTCTCGATCTGCGGTCAGTCTCTCAATCTCATAGACAACACGAGACCGTTTAGCACTTCTCTGCCCGATTCAATGGCGGAGAAATTCAAGATCTGTACTGATATCTCTTCGGCGATTAAGAACTTAGGTTACATCGGCGACATCACTTATTACAAGGTAAAAATGCAAAATTTACTGCTTACGTTGCTAAAAGTTTGACATTTTAAAGATCTTAGCTTGACCTGAGAAGAAATTTAATGTCTTTTAAGTGTTAAAAGAAATATTTAATGAAAAATTGTCTAATTATAAATGATCTTAGCTTCTGATGCTGCAGAATTATGTTTTGCAGTTTTATTTTTGATAAGGTTTCGTGTTTTTTTATATAAACATTTGAGAAATTAATGTATGAACTTGAAGCTGCTTATTACTATAGTAAGCTTTAGAAACTGAGATGTTTAGGATGTAATTGGGAGTGCTTTTAGAAAGTGAAAGTTCTTTCTACTAAAGTGATAGTGATGGAGCAAATATTGAATAATTCTGTTATGGAAATTTATTTTAGACATTTTTTTTTTCATTTTCTTCCTTTTTTCCGATTCTGGTTGTGGCTATTCTTATTGTTCTGAAATCATGCTTAGAACAGATTATATGTGTTGATTACGGCAGTTCCTGTATCCATCTGAGGAGGACTTGTATAAGTTGACCAGATTCTTGGTGGAGAGGCTTTCTGAGTCGCCTAATGGTGTAAAAATTGGTGAAGTAAAGGTTGTTAATGGTGGAAGGAAAATAAATGAGGATAACTTTGAAAGCACTCCAAAGGATAGTGAAAAGGTAAGTCTAGATCATCAGAAAGTTGGAGACAAACTCGAAGAATGTAGATTGAAAGATGAAGTTCTGGAATTATCCAATTACGAGGCTGAAGCTGTGTCTGTTATTGCGTCTTGTCAGGATCATCTTGTCCCTCATAAGATGGAGGCCGTTGCTTCAGATGAGGAATCAAGTTTTGGAGCACGAGATTCCAGCAACAATGAACTAACTGGTGCGGTAAGTGGGAAGGACTGGACTGAAGAATCTGGGAAGTTAGGAGGAACAACTGAAAACGAACGAATTGCTGTTTGGATGGATGACATGCACATTTCAGCTTCTGGGCAGAAATCAACTTCTTTGAAAGAGCAGTCTTCCAAGGTATGTTTACCAAATTCAAAACTGCTGTAATATGGGCTGGACTATGACTTGGATGTTACAAGCCTGGTTATTTTATCTGCTGATATATGTTTTTGACATGAATGTAAATAGATCATTAGAGAGTAATTAATCCTCTAATTTGGATAGTGACACATGATTAAAAGAATAAAAAGGAATTCTATCTGCTTTGTATTTAATAGATTCATTGCTTGTTGTTTGTTGTTTAACTAGATAAGAAATGAGACTGAAAATTTGCAAAATCTACGAGTGCCTATGGAGGCTGTGACTGCAAACACTTCAGAATTATGTGATCTTGAAGAAGAGTTTGAATTGCTAAAGGCTGCAGTAGAAATGGCATTCGATAATTCTTATCCTACTGAATTTCACCTTGAGCAGCTTGATGAGCTAGTAGAAGCTAGAAAGTGTAATCTTGTTGAATTGAAGTCACAGTGGTATGACATAAATTTCCAACTAATTTGTATTGAAACTTATTATTATTAGACCCAGAAAATACATATTTACATGGCATTGATGATTATTTTTTCAGGAATGCTCTCAGAAATTCCCTGGAAAAGAAATGGAGGACTCTTGAAGAATCTCTTTATGCGAATGAACCAGAGGTTCGAGAAAAGCTTCAAAAGTTGAGAGAAGTTGAGTTAGAAAGAAAGTCTGTCTTATCTGAAATTCAAAAGAGGTGCATCATTAAAATTAAATTGTAATATCTGTTGTTTTCGCACATCCTTGCTGTTTCAGTTTGAATAGTTAATGCTAATCAGTTTAATTAGGAAAGAGAAAGCTCCTGGTAGGCCTCATGTTTTTTTTATTCAAGTCAAGGGTATAATAGCTTATAAAAGAAAGAAGAAATTAAGAGAATACTGCAGTTTACTAGGCAAAAGATGTTCTATAAATAACTTCACCTGTTCTTACTCAGATCTTTTCTTTCTGTAGGGAAGATGAATGCCCTAAACTTTCCTCATGTCTTGAGAAGCAGCCCAAAGCAGCACCTAGGAGATCCTATATTGAGCAGATAAAAGAGATCACTAAGAATAGTCGAAAACAAGACACTGACATAGAACAAATGCTGAAAGAAACTAGGGAGCTTCAGTTAGAGAGTAATTCTATCCAAGAACGTCTTCATCGAACATATGCTATTGTAGATGAATTGATTTTCAGGTATTTCTTATTATGCTAATATTTGTTAAGTTGATTGCAGATTAGTATTTCAAACTTCGATAACATACATCTCACTTTATTTGCAGGGAAGCTAAGAAAGACCAAATAGGCCGGCAGGCTTACAGACTACTCACGAGCATACATGAGAGGTTTGAGCTAGTCTCCGAGAAAATCCTTGCCACTGATCGAGTACGAAGAGAAATTGCCGAATATGAAAAGAAGTTAGCGGCCATATCCTCCCGAAGCTTAAATGTAGACAAATTACAAGCTGATCTTGATGCCATTATGAAGGAAAATGAGTTCCTCTAGCAACAACATCCCAGGGATAGTTAATCCCTTTTTCAGCCCCTTTGTATTTACTGCCACTTGGATGTAATTGTTGTCAGCACCTACTCAGATTGTATTGATTAATCAAACAAGAACTCTGGAAAAGGTTATTCACTTTTATACAGATAAAATTTCAAATTTTATACTGAACGCCCCAAATTTTGCATTGAACATTATATATATTAA
Source organism: Cedrela odorata (assembly GCA_035584115.1). Lineage (NCBI taxonomy): Eukaryota > Viridiplantae > Streptophyta > Magnoliopsida > Sapindales > Meliaceae > Cedrela > Cedrela odorata. Next base: position 9,544,781 of record JAXCLQ010000005.1, on the reverse strand, counting down.
TTGTCAGTTTTCGAGTTACCATTTTTAACTTTTGTCGTAGTATCTGAACTTTAGTTTTAAATTTTTCAAGTTTTTGTGTGCGTCGGTTAAACATTACATCAATGGATATCACTCAATCCCCTCGAAAAGAATATATACCTGTTTGATTTCCTTTTGTTTCCTTTGCTATGTCCTTTGAGTAGCTTTGACGAAAATTACAGTATTTTCTAGAATGGGCAAATTGTGAGCCCAGAAAACAATTGAGAAAACAGACCCTTTCTTCAACAAAAAGGAATTATACAAGGTAATGACTCCTCGGTAGGAGAACAACAATTTTCTACCCTCACCCATAAACCTATCCAGCCCTAAGATTGAAGCATCTAAACCTGTTAGCTTAGGCCAGTAGTTAGCCTCATTTAGGTCTAGGGTCACATCACATCCCATCTCTTGATTTGGATTTCAAGTTCAAAATATTCTAAACTACGTCAAAAATCATTTTTGGCTATGAAGTTACTTTTAGCACTGTGTGTCAAAATTTATCAGAACTTTTCTTATAAAAGAGGGCAGGGCATGTCCATCAGAAAATTAATAAATCAATCAAAAATTGGATTCTCCCATGTCACCAATGACACACAATTTGTTTCCACGTTTCCTAATTTAAGTAAATGAAAATGTTTTCATTGTTTTCACAAATGAAAGATGTGTGAGTTTTGGGCACTGTTGTCAGTCACAGATGAGATGGTGAAACGAGGACAAGCATACAGAGCAGAGAAACGTGTCAGTTGTGTTGCTGAAACTTTTAAAAACACTCCCTTTTTTGGGATGGAAGCAAACAAATCACTTTCACTGTAAAATATAAATCAAATCTATTTGTGATCTTGACCATTTACCCAATAAAATTTAATTAACCAAATAATATCATAAATTCATAAGCCAAACTTTCAGTGGACCCACTTATAGTTATAGAATCACTGTTAATGTTATTGATTGCTTCATGATTATAAATGATTTTATGCTTACTGAATTAGCAAGCATAAAATCATATTACATTATAAGCCAGCCACTCATGGGGCTCACTAACATATCAGCTGAAGTGCTTTTATAAAACCTGCTTTCAAGTAAATAGCTTTTCGAAAAAGCATTTCAAAGTGCTTTCTTGAAACACTTGACATTCTACCAAAAGCACTTTAAATATAATTCTAACTTAAAATTTGTTAATTTTGAAAAATACTGATGGAAGAGTACTTTAATGGGTTTTTAGTTTTATGTAAACTAAAACACTATAACATATAAAAAGAAAACTTTAGGAAAAAATATTAAAAGCGCTTTTGATTTTGAACACGTTAAACGTGACATGTTTTCTTTGGTACACCTTATCATGGACCCAACTCTACGAGATCATTATACTCATGTACGAGAGAGCACTTAACGGTCACAGTAGCACATGTATTGACTGTTTCTTAGATTGCATATAACATGATGTTTCCTTAACTTCTCCGGAAACCAACACCAGTTAAGACATGTAACAATGCATAAAAGTGCTTTTTTTAAAGTACTTTCGAACCCCATTTAACAAGACATTTGGCAGAGACTCGGCAACTATTGGTTCTTATTCGTACAACATCTATAGATTCAAGCACATCTAACCAAAACTCCATCATTAATTAATCCATTTCGTTAATTAATTAACCTTCTCTAGGACTCTCTTCTCCTTATCTATCTGCAAAATCTATGATATAGCCACCAAGTTAAATGTACTTATCTTTCTTCGCATTTGTAAACTTTCTTTTTAAAATTTCTTGAAAAATAGGTTGGTGTTCCTCACAATATGATGCACTTTCATTAATATGTAAACCGGCAAAAGCAGTTTGCTGGATTGGTAAATGGGGTTGTTTGATTCTTTGCTGGGGAGAGATGGCAGAAAGTTTATCAAACGCAAAGACAGTGATGCAGGAGAAGCAGGTTTCTAATGCCTCTCGTAATGTCCATCCATCAATGCATATTCTTCAATGTGAATGTTTTGAGTTTATGGGATTTCATGGTTTTTTTATCCTGACATTAGTTAAGGAATTGTTTTTGCAGTGGATATTGGTTACATGAGTTATTTCTGATTATCATTGCACATTATCTAGGTTTTTCTTTTCCTTGAATTTCTACCATTGAAGAGAAATTGCGGCTTCATTGTTGAGTTTTCTTTTGAATGAATCTTTCCCAACAGGGCTTTTCTGAAACTGTTATTTCTTTATGCAAATGAGAATTAATGAATTTCTTCAAATATGCAAATGCTTGACATGGAAAAGGAGAATTCATATACTAATTTTCTTCCCTGAAGAATGATTCAAAACAATAATTTTTTATTGTCCATGGCTTTATTTTTGTTTTTTTTTCCTGGGAATTGTTTCTGAGTCATCAGGTCGAGCATTGGAAGAAATCAGAGGTGCTCTGTACAATGAGCTCCGAACTTCAGATGCAGCCAAGCGGCAACAGCAAAGATTTTGTGGTCCTGTTGTGGCAATGACATTCAATTTTGTGGTTTCAGTTGGAATTATTCTGACAAACAAAATTGTGAGTTCCTTTTCCTTCTCTTCTGAAGCATTGTAGTTTCTACATTTCAGACATATTGCAGCCTGTAATTGTCCTGGTGTGCTTGTGATGGTTGCCTCAAATGCTCTATTTCATCCTTAGGGTTCCTATAAATAGTTTCCAATCAATATCATATTTTGTTATGCTTCTGCTTACAGGTGATGGGGAGAGTTGGGTTTAACTTCCCAATCTTTCTCACCTTAATTCACTACGGCGTTGCATGGATACTACTTGCCATTTTCAAGACATTGTCACTGCTTCCAGTCGCTCCTCCCATTAAAACTACTCCTTTCTCATCTTTGTTTAGTTTGGGCGTTGTCATGTCATTTGCCACTGGTCTGGCCAATACTAGCCTAAAGCATAACAGGTGTGAATTCAGAATTCATATGTTTCGGAATAGCAAAATTTCAGTTGTCAATATCTCAAGTTTTCAGAATGTACATGTGCAATGTACAGTGTCGGCTTTTATCAGATGACGAAAATTGCAGTCACTCCTACTATTGTTCTGGCAGAGTTCATCCTCTTCAGCAAAACCATTTCTTATAAGAAGGTGAGCAACACTTCCCTCAATACCTTTCCCGATAACTATCTTAAAATGATAGAATTGAAAATCACATACAGATTATTTTAGCCATTTCTGACCAGCTCCAGGAAATTTTGAAGGTTTTGGCTCTGCTTCTTGTATCAGCCGGTGTGGCAGTTGCAACCGTTACAGATTTAGAGTTCAATTTTTTCGGTGCTTGTATTGCAGTTGCGTGGATAATTCCAAGTGCTGTAAACAAAATATTGTGGTCTAATCTACAACAGCAAGGCAATTGGACTGCTCTAGCGTAAGTAATTGGGATGTTTCATATTTTGGCAAGTGCATCGATCAATCACCTCAGTGCAATCCATGCATATTTAAAGAACAATTTCTGATTGTAGGTTGATGTGGAAGACTACTCCTGTCACAGTTTTCTTCTTACTAGCCCTGATGCCATGGTTGGATCCTCCAGGAGTGTTATTGTTCAAGTGGAATCTCAATAACTCATTCGCTATTTTGATATCAGCTCTCCTTGGTTTTCTCCTACAATGGTCTGGTGCTTTGGCACTTGGGTGAGACTTTATTCCTAATTTCCATTTACCAATCATTTCCTCTTTCAACTTGTTTGTAGTAAGGTAATGTCATACATTCAGAGTCGCGTATATATCTCATCGAAAGCAAAATTTTTGAGAGCATGTTTTTCATTGCTCTTTAGAGTTTGGTTTAAAGTAGCTAACAACAGTTTATTGTTCTTTGTATGCAGGGCAACTTCTGCAACTTCTCACGTGGTTTTAGGGCAGTTCAAGACCTGTGTAATTCTACTTGGAGGCTATCTTCTTTTCAACTCGGATCCGGGGTTTATGAGCATTTGTGGAGCTTTTGCAGCTTTGGGTGGAATGTCAGTTTATACATCACTTAACTTGCAAAAGTCGCAAGAAGCTTCAAATAAGCAGCTTCCTAAGCATATTGTACCTTTACCCAAACCAAAAACCAATAATGAAGACAACATAGAGTCGAATGCAGCCAATACCCAAAATATTGTCTGATATAGAGCAGAGAAAGCTCTTAAAATTGAGAGAGAGAAATTATAGCACCAAGCCTTTCATATTCATAGGAATTTTGATTCTACGTTGGATGCAAGATATGTACAGAAACAATTTTTGATTTTCTCAATCAAAGTTATTTGCTTTCAATGTAACAATGCTTTGCCATCCCTCTGCTTATAAACAGAGCACCTAGCCACAAGGCCAAAAGGGCTTTTGTAGTTGAGATTAGCATGAATGTATGTGCATAGTAACCTGTTTTTGGGATGCATAGGAAGTCACAAATTGCGTTGGCTTGAAGTTTATGCAACTTCATATCTCATATTTTACTATTGATATCTTTAAGGGTTTGTTTGGTCTTGAGGTATTGGGTTTATAAACCATAACTGAAAAAGTAGATAAATCTCATTAAAATTTGGACGTTACTAATAAAAAATATGAAGACATTTAAGCCAACTAAAATTGAATAACTAGTTTCCTTGAACATATTGACCAAAAAGGGGGATCTGCATTCATCAATTTAAAACCAAATATAGATGCCAGTTCTCATATATCAATTACAGAGGTACACTTCATCATACCCTCACTACCAAAATTTAATATACAGGTGAGACATCAGAAAGGAAAAGATTTGTAGAACCCACCTCTCTTGGACCTCTTGAATTCCTATAGATCTCAAGGAACTAATAAGTTTAACCCAAAAGAAAAAAAAAAGGACAGAAAATAGTTTGCTGCCTAAGAGAAAATGCAGGAAAAGTAGTTTAAAATATGCTGAACAACTGCACCTGTCAGATTCATGACTTGAAATGTCAGCAACATGTATTCCCACCGAAAGACTGGCCATGAAATTTCTAGGATGCACATTATATTTACACTAATATCAGGCCAGAGCTCCATAGTCTCTCAGAGTCCCTCTTGATAATTTATGCTAGATCAGTAACTAGGATTCCAATTCATTTGTGCAAGCTGAGGTTGCTGATACGCACCAGAAGGGGGTCCCATAGTTTCAACAGCTGCAACCACAGCTTGAGACTGTTGCAATAGTGTATTAACATTTGAAGGGGCAGCCATTGTCTGTGCTGGTTGATAAATTCCAGGGAAGGCACTATGACCAGTTTGTGCTGCATATGCAATGTGCTGTCCCTGGGGGGTGAGATTGTACAGAGGATTAATCTGCATGTTGGATAAATCTTGTGCCGGTGCTGGTATCCAAACACCTGAACCTTCACTCTACAATACCAACAAGAGTATCACATTCCATCGATTCTATTAAACAAATTTAAAAGTTGCAAAAGAAAATATCTAAGAGAATTAAAAATGTAGATGTTATACACTAATCTATGTACCTAGCACTATTGCATATCAGTTGCTGGCAAGGATATCTATTGAAGTTACCTCGGTTCCAAGCTTGAAACATTTACCAATATAATATGATGTATCTTGATCAAAAGCAACGACAAAGTAAAAACAGAAGAATGGCAGAAAAAGGAGCAAAAACTAACCAGTGGTCTTGTTGTGTAAATATGATTATCTTTCAATTGAGATGCCGTAAGATCCTCGTTACTGGTAGATTTTCCAGAGGTCCCAGCAGTAATAGGATTGAAGCCAACAGGAGAAGAACTGTATGAGCCATAGCCAGATGCAATTCCAATATGAGTTGGGTTACCTGCATTAGTTCCTGGCTTGAATTGTGGAAGAGAGAACTTGGCTCCAGCAGCAGCTGGCGCTGATGATAGATATATATTACCAGTTGAAGGCTGCTGAGGAAGTCCATTGGGGCTCAAGAACTGGTGGATTTGTGGCATAAAATAAGGTGACAGGTATTGACCATAAGAGAGGTAGCTTGGATAAGGCTGCCTGAAAATATGAACTTGTGGAGGAGCAGCAACGGAGCTCTGTGCAGATGGAGCTGGACTTGAGCTAGGAGCCAGGGAATTCCCATTCTACAAATTCAACAAAGCATCAGAAGTGCATAACAATTTTAGAAAGTAGGGAAAGAAGGAGCAACAGAATTTCCCACCGAATGATAATAAAAAACAAAAATACCATCTATGATGCCATCCTTGAGATATCTTCTTGCATGCAAACTATACATCTAAAAACTTTGCATGGATGAAATCAAGTAGGGAAAGGAGGAGCAACAGAATTACCCACCGATTGATAATACAAAACAAAAATACCGTCTACGATGCCATCCTTGAGATATCTTCTCCCATGCAAACTATACATCTAAAAACTTTGCATGGAAGAAATTAAGGTCCTAAACAAACTAAGTCAATAATAGCATCCCTTGGGTATATAGACATTAAATGAGTTCAGCTATGATATTAAATCCTGATAGCTATATCAGATATTTGGACACTGTTGAAATTCTTAACTCCACACAAACTGTGGCCTCCTTCAATGAAAAAGATACCACAAAAGTCTCTAATAAAATAATGTCACGTTGCATACATATCATCCACATCAATCCACACAAAAGTTTATGCGAAAAAAAAAAAAAGTAGAAACGTCGTGATTGTTAGGAAGAAAACAGTTGACTTAATAAAATGCAGTGGATGAACATTATATAGAGAAGCAGGACAGGGCCTTACAGCATAGTTTGAAATGAGAGAAGCATCATGTGCCTGAGTCTCAAGACCCTCCATTTGTACAAATTGGATCCCAGGTGAGGGCATCATGAAACCATAGCTATAGTTTGGAACACTTTGAACAGCGGGTTTCTGTTGGCCTTCTGGAAGCAAGGTCATCTCCTGTGGCATCTCCAGCTTTGACTCAGCGTGCTTCAATTCTGTGTCATTTGACACATTGCCAACTGCAGGAGGCACTTCATCCACTGGTGGGGGAGACTGTGGATGATCAAGTGTTTCCCCTTGAGTAGTTGCTGGAACACTTTGACTGCTGCATAAAGGTTGCAAACAGTCAAACACGCATCAAATAAGGCATTAAGATATCTTATCAACATAGACAACTATGTTTGTCCTATGATCTGCATATAGTTGTTTGAATAAACAGAGGATCAATTTGGATTAACAAGACAACAAAGTTTGAAAACCAGTTTTAGAGAATTCAGATGACAGAACAGAAGTTATGATCATTTAGCAGTATTCAAGATTATGAAAAATAAACTCAACATAATATCAAATAAAACCACGAAAAATAGTATAGCATTCACCAACCTAGGAGAAGGCTCCCCAGCAATTTCATCACTCGCACAAGAAGATTCAATGGCACACAAGGAGCTGCTCCCACCACTGGTGTCATTGACATACTTTGTAGCTAATCCAAAAGAAGCATCAATGCTTCCAAAAGTCAGCCCATTTTTTACTGCTTTGGAGACTTTGAAGTGATTGGGAAAAGTAACATGTTGACTATCAGAAACAATTGACTTGGGAAGCAACTGAGAATTGGCTTTGACTGAGACAGCCACAACCCCTGAATTTACCACTGTTTCAGAAGCATAAGTAATGAGAAGATGCAAAATTAGAAGCGAAAAACAAACAGAATAACATTGCATGGTGTGGATCTATGAATGATAAAATGCTGTAGCAGAAAGAAAAGTAAACCTAAATAATTCCTTTTTTTTCTATTATAGGATTCATTTTGAGGAAACGAGGACTATACCTTTAGGAGGTGCAACAGACTCTTGTGCCGGTACGCTACCATTGACAGAAGAATGTATAGCCAAAGAACTGTCATGGGTTTCTAAGGAAGAAGACTGTAAAGGTTCAGACAGCTGACTCTTTTCCACTGCCTTTGATTTGCTTTCAATCTTCCTTTTGTGGGTAGAGTTTGAAGTGTTTGAGGCTGTCTTTTCAATCTTGGAAGATTCCTTGTCCATGTCACAGGGAACGTATTTGTTTTCTTGAATATGGTTTGGTTCAGCAGCTTTCCGGTGGCTCCCTACTTCACGTACTATTGTGCCCACAGCATCAGCATTCCAGGGCACAGGTGATGCCAGTACAGGATCTGAAGCAGAGGAATAGAGACCAGATACAGATGATGGACTAACAGAAGTAGAAAGATGATTAGAACTCAATGTGGATTTTTCTTGATCAACTCTAATGATTGAGGCAAAGGTAGGAGTGGAAAGCAGTGGTTCAGTCCCCAACTTTTTTGCATCAACAGCTGTACTAATTTCAGATTCAGGAACCACACCATCCACAGACAATTGACAGTCACGCCCATGACTAAAGCTTCCATTGGATAGACTTGAATGGTCATTGGGTACAGCAGTCAAAGCTCTGTAAATCAGTTGAAACAAATTCAAATATGAAAAAGTAATATACTATTTTCGGGAGGTATTATAGAACAAAATTTTTATCATGAACTTTGGCTATATAATTACTTTGTCTCATGAGGCACTGCATTATTTTTTATTTTCCGCAGAACTGGACCTCTCTCTGTCAGGTGATTAACTCCATTTTCCCTTCGAGGAGCTGCACTCCTACCACCGCTGGCAACTGACATGAACAATTTGTAAGGAAGTTTATAAATTTTCTGGATGACAATGGCACTAGACAATATTTCGTACATTAAAATGAGATTATAATTCTCAGATAACACTGAATAAGGAAAAATTGGGCAGGCATTGCTACAGATGCAAACAAGTTATACCAACAAAGATGCACACAAGAAATAATGAACTTAGAATTCAACGTTTGAATGAAAACTCAACATTAGTCCAATCGACTATCATAGACGATCATGCTTCAAGATGGAGCTGTAGTGTTTTTATCCTTCAAAGGGACAAAGCATATACTATAACTATACTTCTAAATTTAGGCATGTGAATGGGGTTATCAAATAAATGACATAAATAAAATAAAAATATAGCACAGTCCCAAAGTTTTGAAATAGAGAATAGAAATTTACCAGAAGAAGTATAATTAGAATAATAGTTCCCCAGACAACCTCTAGCCCCTTGTCCCTGCAATAGTACAAGCACCAAAACAACCAATGTGATTTTGACACATGAACTCAGGTGAATGCATGCAACATGCAGACCCATGGAACAAGGTATAACTGGCATCAGCTTGCTGCTTATTGAACTCATTATTGGTTTATAACAAAACAAGTAAAACATATCCAGTTCAAATGACAGCATGCACTATCCATTCCTAAAATTAATGGAAAATTAAAGCTTATGGTGATAATAACTAATCAGCTAATTACCATAGCCAGTAACAGAAATATAATGTTGCCATAATTTGAAGAATGTTACTAGCAATCCTACTAGATGGTTTTTCTTTTTTCTTTTTTTAAGAGTTTGTTTTCACCCATCAAAAAGAAAAAGAATTCTACCTCCTTCTTCCGATCACGTTTCTTCTTCACCTCATGAAATGTATCTGCCAACCAAAACAATAAACTGACTCAAGACTATAGCCTGTACAAAGCTAAGTATAAAATCTTTTATAAAACATGAATATGTTCAATACCCAATTGCTAAAAACTCTAATTTAGAATACTGAGCAAACCAAGATGCACAATGCTTTCATGTAAACAGAAAGTCTACTGTATACAAACTCATGTACATACAGTCAAATACCTGAACTCAACAATACCCAGTTGCTAAAAAAGCCTAAACTTAGAGCATCAACACATAAAACCCAATATAAAACTCACTCATATTCATATAAAACCCCAATGCATACAGCAAAACCGCTGAATATTAAAGCTTTTATACAATACCCAGATGCAAAAGAACCCAACTTTACATTAGACAGCACATAAAGGAAATACATTTATGTAAAACCCCGATGCAAAAGTCACATACGGGTGTAAGTATATACCCAAATAAAGGAGCTTCTGGGCAGACTCATTGGGATCCATGGAGGAATCCAGTAGAACGGAGTAGATCTCTTCATCGCTGTGTTGCCTGCCCGTAGTCTCGCGGATACTCTGGATCATGGGACGTACCTGGGCAGGGATCATAACCCTAAACCCAGCTTCTTCGCCGCTCTTGGTTCTGTTGTTTTTCTTGCTCATGATTTGTTTGTTGGAGAAGGAAAGAAAAAGAGAGAGGCTATTTGGAAAGGCAGATGAATGAATATGTATCAACGTGTGTTTATGTGTGTTGTTTAGAAAGATTTCACAGCTTGTAACTCCTTATATATTAAGGTTATTTGAACTAGAGAAAATTTAATAAATAACAATAAATATATAAATTAATATGACAACAATGTTATAGGGTATGATGGAATAAAAATAAAATTATAATGACATAATAATAGTTTTATGTATGGAATTATTGATGAAGTATACAAGAGACATAGAGAGAGGAAGGGAGGATATATATTGTGACAAAGATTTTGTTGTTTAGGGGCAATTACATGGAGGAAGAAATATGGGCATGATGGCATTGGTGGGCAGACTTTGAGATTGCATAAAAAGAATAGAAGATATTTTTTTCAATATTTGTTTTTTTTTGTTTTTTGGGTTATTGAGTAAGAAGGAAGAATATGATAATGAATTAAGAATAGTATTTGTGTGTCTTGTATCACTAACCTTAAAATTAAAGCTATTGTACCCAATTGGAGCTTTTGGGGAGAGATAGTAAGGAGAGAAAAAGCCCCATTGAGTTGTCACAACTTCACCTTAGGATGAGTAGAGCTAGCCATAGGCATTCTTTTGAAAAGATTTTGTTTGTTTATATGAAGTTGTGACAGAACAAACTTTTTGCTTTTTCAGATAACTTTTATGAATGAATAATTCATGGTTTTGGTACATAAAAAACAAAATGGATTTTCTAACATTCAATGTACCATTCCTTAGAATTGATAATGAAGTAAGAAGTCTCTGCTTTTGGAATTGAAATGTTTGAAAGACTATTACTTATTGAGTACTTAACACTCAATTTAGCAAGGAATTATAAGAATTATGAGAAGAATATCCTAAAATAATTGGACATTAGGCTTATTCTTCTTGTTAAAATTATTATATTTTGCAAAAATAAATAAATAATAACCATTTAAGAAATTAACATGGCCCAAAAGCCAATATAGTTTAGGCAGATATTCAATATTAACTAGCCCAAAACTAAAAGAAGCCCAATATGCAAAACAAAAATATTTCGGAAGCACACGCTTACCGGAGCCAGGTTTCAGTCCTGGCCTGGGTGGGTGGTATGAATGACTTGAAAAGCAAGTTGGTGGGCATATTCGACTTTAAGAAAATTGATTAGTGGCAAACTTGTCATTACGTATTTGCATCTTCGTTTTATATTCTCCACTCATGTTTTAAAGCTTTTAACCCTTAAAACTCTATTTTTTTTCCCCCAAATTTTTTTTTTCTCTCACCCTTTCGAGAAAATTCCTAAATCTGATCAATCAAACTCGCGATTAATCGTCATGGGGTCCAAGTCCAAAGCCGATAATCCTCACACCAGTGACGGCGCAAGCCCCGGGTTCGTATCTCTCTTGTTGTCTCTCTTGTTATGTTTCGTTTGATTTATTGGAAAATAGGTAGGGTTAGGGTGGGAAATCGTGGGAAAGGTCGGAGTTTTTTGCGTTCGTTGTTGGGATTCTTTCAAATCTCGTGCTTTTCCTTCAAAAATAATATGCTTGAACTAAACGATGCGTTTTGGAATTACAGGAAGATTTTCATTGGTGGATTGCCTAAAGACACGACCTATGGTGGGTTCTTTTTGTTGCTTTTTATAATTAATATAATTTTTAGTTTGAGTGATTTGGGTTTTCAATTTTAATTGTGGGTTAATTTTCTAGCTGTATTGGGGGTTAATATATATATATATATATATATTAAATTATCACTATTTCATTGGGCTATCGGGATTGCTGAGTTTGGTTTGTAATTAGTTTCTGTTGTTGTGTTTGATTCAACTGCAGCTACATTTAATAAGCATTTTGGAAAATATGGCGACATAACGGATTCTGTTATAATGAAAGATCGATATACCGGGCAGCCAAGAGGTTTTGGCTTTATAACTTATGCTGATGCTTCTGTTGTGGACAAGGTTATTGAGGACACCCATATAATTAATGGAAAACAGGTAATGGCTTTCTTAACCTTAATGTTTTGTCCATGCTTAGTTATTATTATATCGAAAAGAACTATATAACGAGTTCTTGTATTCCTTAACCTTGAAAAGAACTATATAGCGAGTTGTTGTATTCCTTAACCTTACTGTTTGGTCTGTAAAGAAACATACTATGACTCGTCTTCCTATAATAATTGTGGGCTTGTGGAAGGATTTATAGCAAGGGTGTAGTTAATTGTTTTCAAACACTATTTAGCTTTTCAGAAACCAAGTTATCTGATGGATTTAAGATACCGTATTATTTTCTGTTCATTGAAAGTTTGCAGTATTAGGATCTTAAGCTGGTATATTCTTTATTTATAATTTTTTGACAATTGATTTTTACAAGGGCCACTATTTGGTAGGGTTATAAGTTTAATCACATTTGAGACGAAGTGGGCTTCTTTTAAATTTTATGTGATATCAATAGTTGATAGACTTATACCTTCATAGGTTAGATGGGGTATAGATATTGTACAGTCCTGCCATTTTATCTGTCATTGGCGGGCTTTGCAAGCAAGGTGGTTTAGATTTGTTTATTAGTAGCTTAAGATGTGGTTTTAGCTGTAGCTCCACTGTTTGTGGATTACATAGTTGCCTCTCTCGCACTCCCTCACTCCCTCTCTCTCTCTTTCTCTCTCGTTCTGTCTTTACCTTTTTTTTCTTTAAAAGCTAACCTGGTGAACCTGATCAGGTTGAGATTAAAAGAACCATTCCCAAAGGCTCAGGTCAATCAAAGGATTTCAAGACAAAGAAGATATTTGTTGGTGGGATACCATCATCAGTCACTGAAGGTATGCTGTTAATTCAAGTTGTGCTTTTGGTTTCTAGGATGTAGTTAAATGTGTACTATAGCAAGTCTTACTAATTTTTCACTGGTATATGTTATTATTCAGATGAACTCAAGAATTTCTTCTCCAAGTATGGTAAAGTTCTGGAACACCAAATCATACGTGATCACGAGACTAACCGTTCTCGAGGTTTTGGATTTGTAATTTTTGATAGTGAAGAAGTTGTTGATGAATTGTTATCGAAAGGAAATATGATTGATCTGGCTGGTACCCAGGTGAGCTTATTAGGATGGTCTCCAAGAAACCAACTTTTAAAAAGATTGCTGTTTATCATCAACCATGCTTTATCCCATTCTCTTTATACTTTGCAGATATATCTGTCTTTGATTGTTTACTCAATTGACTTGTATATATATCTAATTTGTATTGTAGTGTTTTCTTTCTTTTTTGTTCACTTTGTAATAATTATAGGTGGAGATTGTTACAGTTATAGATATTCTCAGGAAAGGGCTATCATTATAGTTTCCTTGCAGCAAAACCTAGGTTAACTAAGTTGCTTTGTTGTAGGTGGAGATCAAGAAAGCTGAACCAAAGAAATCCTCAAACCCTCCACCTCCTCCTTCATATGGTAGCAATTCTAGGGGCCGTTCTTACAATGATGGTTTTGGTGGATTTGGCAGTTCTTATGGGGGTTTTGATGGAGGGTTTGGCCCCGGTCCTTATAGGACACCTGCAAGTCTTGGTGGTAGGCTTGGTGGTGGATATGGGTACGGTAGTGGTGGTGGAGAATTTGGTGGTGGCTATGGGAGTTTTGGAGGCAGTAGCTTAGGAGGCTACCGAGGTGAATCTTCCCTTGGTTATTCTGGTCGCTTTGGACCATATGGTGGTGGGTTTGGCAGTAGTTATGGTGGAAGTGGTCTAGGTGGATATGGTAGAGGCGGCGAAGGTTATGGTAGTTATGGAAGTTCAGGCTATGGTGGTGGCTATGACTCTGGTCCAGGTACTAGTTATGGTGCTGGAGGTGGACTGTACGGAAGAGGAGGCTATAGTGGCAGTAGTCGGTACCATCCTTATTCAAGATCTTAGAAGTTTCACTCAGGTTCCTGGTAGTATTTTATTGTGCTTTGTTAGGCACTCCCTCTCAAGTACTAGAAGTCAACTATTATAGCGGCAGTTGAGGCAGCTTTTGAAGATCAGAGAAGACCTTATGACATTATTAGACTGCTTCTATTGTATGGAGTAGACAAAAAAAGAAAAGAAAAATAGACTTCTTATAAATTAGTGCTTGGTATTCTATTCTATGGCTCTAGTTTATATTTCAATTTAGCTTGTTATGTAGACTGTAGAAATCTGTTCTTTTGGAGTTTGTTATTGTTTTTTTAGTTTGATCTAGATAGAAATTTTTGTTATTAATTTTAGCTTGTTATATTCTCCATTAGCAATTAGTATTTTTAGTTTGATTTGGATAGATAAGAATGGAACACTGGGCTAGAGTTTGACTTTGGCAAAAAAAATGCCATTGTGGCTTAGGCGAATGTCTTAGATATGGCTATGGTTCATGTGAGTTGAGTAATTTTGATCATTTTGGGGCGGGGCAGGTTTGAATTTGCAGATGTTGATTTTAGTTTTAAGAGAAGTATTATTATTTTTAAACCTGTGACTAATGTTTAAGAGAACCTGGTGATAATAGGAAACCTAATATAATTTTTCTGGTGCCGTGGATTAGATAGATCTTTGTGTTTCGTTCTCTCTACTCGCTTAAGGTAAGGTATTATTCAAAAAAGAAAGTGCATAATTCTGACTACTTATTCCAGCCCACATCAATTTTTCTTCTCTTACTCAAATTTTGCCAAAAAAAAAAAAATTGAGTTATTGGTTCTGATTTGTGTTTAAAGGGGAGTATATTCCATCCAGCCTCTATGACAACATGCCTGCTGTTTTTCTTTTTCTAACTGTTGCATTTATTTCTGATTTTGAGCAATTGGTGTTTAAATGGTGGCAAGACCGGCATAGAACAAGACTGTAGTTGTAACATTGACATCAAATTGTGATGGATTGACCTCTCAATCTCCGTCCAATCTTAAGCTTTGACACCAAATTTATCTGGTTCTACCTGTAAATAATATAATACTACATTGTTATT
>JAXCLQ010000005.1:9508958-9529581 GCA_035584115.1 Cedrela odorata | reverse complement strand
TTGATAAATTTAACGTGCGTGGAGCATGGATCAATGCCACTCGGTAATTCTATTTTCATCTTTAAACTGACTTGAGCATTATTTGTAAGTCTGGTTCGTTCCCTTGCTCATTATCTAGTAATCGTCTGTGGAATGACTTAGACTAATTTATAGTCTGCATGGACTCGACACCGCCTCTCCACTCAGGTCAGGCTAACAGAGAACAAGGAAAGCAGCGAAGGGAACTGTCAGATCACGAGTGAAATGTCTTTGTTTTCTAGCTTGTTTTTCGCTTTCTTGAAAAACTCAACTCCATCTTCTTATTGCCTGATAGTCCAACTCCGTCTTCAAGCGCTTTCGAAACAGCGCTACTTCACCCGACAGAGGCACCTCCGTCCTCTGGATGACTCAAACTGGGTGTATTCCGGGGTTGCTTGCAGAGAGGACATGTCGAAGCTATGTTCAAGCGTTTATGACCTTGGCATGATTATTGGAGAATATCCCGAGTCTACTAGTTAGTTATGTCTATTTATGAGTTTATAATTTGGGGTTGAATCTTCAAAATAACAATAAAAACAAGTG
Organism: Cedrela odorata; assembly: GCA_035584115.1. Classification (NCBI taxonomy): domain Eukaryota; kingdom Viridiplantae; phylum Streptophyta; class Magnoliopsida; order Sapindales; family Meliaceae; genus Cedrela; species Cedrela odorata. Next base: position 9,529,020 of record JAXCLQ010000005.1, on the reverse strand, counting down.
CTCTTTATTATTTATATTTGAAATTGTTGTGAATAAATACATTTAATAAAATTGTAGAAGGAAGCAAAGTGAAAGCAGAGGAAAAATAGAACACAATGTATCTTTCTCTTTAATTAATACATACCTTGTCATATGTTAAAACCAAGGCATAAGAAGAGAATGAGCAGAGGACAAAATAATGATCAAATGGAGGTGGAGATGTACCCAAACTCAATACCCAATAAGAATTAAACGTACAATCTAATATTGAATTGAATGGTAACATAAAACATTTTACATTTTAAGTGTTATATGGGATTTTGGTGTTAGAATTATTAAGAGTTTTCAAAATTCTTTTAGGCGACTACAATCTTAGTTAACAAAATACATGTCTAACAATTGATTAAGGGTTTGAGCAACTATTAAAACGACGCCGTGTGGAATATTCACTAATCACCAGACTCCTACATAAAATAGAACAAAAGATGCTAGCGTGCTGCTGCTGCCGTTGGGGTAAACCACTGAGTTTTATGCAGACAGAGAGAGAGAGAGAGAGAGAGAGTTTGATCGGCTATTCCGAGGATTGACGATAGTATTCAGTGATTTACAAGATGGGCGAGTTGAGATATCAATTGTCACAAGAGGCATACATAAAGCTCGTATTGCACGCGCGAAAGCACAAGACGGCGGCGGTCAACGGAGTCTTGCTGGGACGAGTCTCGCCTCAGAACGACGACGTCGTAGAGATTGCCGACTCCGTTCCTCTCTTCCACTCCTACCTCGGCCTCCTCCCCAACCTCGAGATCTCCCTCATTTTGGTATTTACTTATATGCCCTATCTCTTTCCCTCTCTACCTCTTTATGTGTTGTCATTTGGTTAGAATTATGGGATTCATATAATTGAACCAAATTATATGAGGGTTTATGATCTGGGTTGTGCTTTGTTTGCCTAAAAAGTTTTGTTTTTATGAGATTTTAAAAATATTTTTTTAAATGCTTTGCAACTACCTCTATCTTGTGTAATTTGGGTGTTAATTGGTCTATACAAAAATTCTCTCTCTTTCTCGCTCATGAGTTTTTGATACGAGCTCTAATTGTTTCATTTAAAAGCGGAAACATTGTGCATGTTAAGATATTTCTTATTTTTTTATAGGAGGAAGTTGTAGAACTCTTCTAGGTAGGTTCTTGATTGCACTTGAAAGAAAAATTTTCTTAGATTTTTTTTTTCATGTACTCCTAGTGGGGAGAAACATTTTTTGATTCTTCATAGAGAAAGTTTAAAAAGAGTGGTGGCATGGAAATCTCTTTCCACTTGAACTTTATCATATGATATTGCTATGTTGTTTTTTTGTGGAGAGAAGCTTGAACATTTTTGTTTGGAAGATTATTCTGGGATTTGTTTTATAGTGAACTTTGAAATTAAGGAGAGTCTTATGGATGTTGATTTCCTGTATTTACCAGATAGAAGAACATTATAGTGCTCAAGGTCTTGGCATTGTGGGTTATTTTCATGCAAATGACAGGTTTGATGACACAGAGCTTAGTAATGTGGCTAAGAATATTGGTGATCACATCTGTCGGTACTTTCCCCAGTCTGCCATTCTCTTGGTATGTATTGTGAACTTGGTATTTTGACACTTTTGTAGTTTTGTTGCTTGGGTCTATTGCTCAATGTTTTTAGGGTTTTTAACCTCTTATGATATACCATTGTAGTTAGAAAACAAAAAGCTGGTAGCATTGCCCAAGGGAAAAGAGCGGAGCCCTGTTATGCAGGTTAGCGCTAATTTTGTTTGTATGGATATTGCACAAGTATATGGTGTATGTTGGTCTTTTGGTTATGAAAAGGGTTTTCAGTGGTTGATTGCTAATATTAATTATCTTAGGGCAGATCATATTTGTCTTAATGGTGCTTATTATTTTTCCTGGCGATCATTGTTAAATGTTCTGATAGTTGGATGTCTCAGATTTATGCAAACTAATCACAATGTGCTATGACTGCGTTGAATATTTCATTTTGTTACATCACTCAAATATTTTGTCCGTGGCTTTAAATAGTGTTGCTTTTGCTGGGAATTGGTATTCCTATATTGGACTATATCTAATGAAAACTTTTTGAAGCTGTGTTGAACAGAACTATGGCTTCTGCATGCATCAAATTGTTTTAGTTTTTTTTTTTCTTTTATTTTTTTAAAACTGTATACATAGCTTTGTTCTGCTTGAGAATTAATGTTAGACAATGTGGTGAACATGAGGAGTTTAACTAGACAGCTTTATTGTGGCATAATGGATAGCTTCATGCATAAGCCATAGTTCTGCTCAACACAGCTTCAAAAAGTTTTCATGTGACCTCAAGGTTTGAGTTAAATGGTATGCCCTTCGGTTTTTCCAATCAAGATGTCAGAGGTACAAATCCCTTACAGCCACCTGCCAAAGATTTTATATCCCACTAGTTTCATTATTAATAAGGTTGTAGGTCCAAAAATAGTCCCAATTTCATTCCTGGGGCAGACATCAAGGTATATCTGGGTTTTTTTTTTTACTAAAAAAAGATGATCCCTTTTGCCTTTTGAAGTGAACACTTTATATTTTTTAAACATAAGAAAGTGGATGGTAAAGATCATTTCCAAGTTGAACTTGAAGATCTCTTACTTAATGGTGCTATTTATTTACATCGGTTTAACTTTCCAGAAGTTAGCAGTCCTTATTCTTATTGTCATGGTTAGAATAAATGATAATATTCTCAAGGCCATGTGTAGCTTCATAATAGCTGTTACTATTTCATTTTGTTGTTCGCTCTTCTGGCTTTCATTGTTATGCTGGTACCAAAATTCAGTGTAATGACTGTTGTTGAGTTTTATCATCATTTTCCTCCACAAATCTTCTTTCCAATTATCTTCAGCTAAACTTATCGTCTTTCTTTTCATGGAGTAGCTTTACATAAGGGATGCATCCAAGAATTGGAAGCCAGTTGGATCAGATGGTGGCTGCCAATTGGTAACTAAGGAGCCTGCAGCAAATACAGTTTTGTTGGATTATATTTCTTCTGGGAAGTGGCAGGATGTTGTAGATTTCGATGATCACCTTGATGACATTAGCAAGTAATAATCACTCATAGATGTCTACTTAGTTTTTCAATATAATATGAAAATAGCTATGCCATTTTTATTGAGTTTGTTTGACAGAAAGAGTAATCTGCTGTTTTGTTTGCCATTTGCAGGGACTGGCTGAACCCCGAACTCTTCAAGTAAAACTTCCCATAAATCTCAGTATTTTTGGTACTCTGTCCAGTCTGGTAGTGGTTAAAAGCTTAAAGCTGATGTATGACACATTTTCTTATGCTTGAGACATGACAATCATGAAGAGATAATTTCTCAAACCACGTGCTTGTGGAGTTTCTTGTTTTTCTGAGATGAAGATTTTGTAGTGAAATATTCAGTTAAATTAACATCCATTTTGTGTTGGTGATTACATTATGAAGTTCCCAGAAATGATACTCAGCCTCTTCTGTCTTTGAAGCACTCCACCTCCAATGGATGTTTATGGTTTCAAGATGGAAATGCTCTTTATTCTGTTTCTAAAATATATTAGTCTCTGGTTTGCTCTATTTGTCTGTGTGTGAGTTTCTTTTGTTTGATTTATTAATTTCAATAAAGCAGTTTAATGATTAAAAAATGAATATAACTCGATTTCATGATTAAGGGTTCATTTATTGATCGTAAAAAGGATTTAGTTGAACAGAATTTACTGTGAATTAACAAAATTTGTAAAGACTTGCATCAATTTCTCATTTGAGGAAATAATTTATGCGCAAAAAAACAAAGGCAAAATTTGCCATTATATTTCCACTTGTAACGTTTCAATGACTCTAAACTCTTGATTTCAAAAAACCGTTGAAATGGTTCCCTCTCTTTGTTCACTTCCCTCTCCTCTAACAATAAAAAATGTTTACTCACCCACTTCAAATGATCTTAAAACTGATCTTCTCCGCAACTTTAACTCTCCGTTAGAGCTCAAACAAGCCCATGCTCATCTCGTCAAAACCAACACTCCTCTTTCAACCCTCCCTTTAACTCGAGTTGGCCTGGTCTCTGCTCTTACTCCAAGTTTCACTTACGCGCGACAAATCTTTGCTATCGTCAAGGAACCTGAAATTTTTGTATGGAATTATTGCTTGAAAACATATGCTGAAAGCGATAGTCCTGTTAATGCAATCTTCTTGTTTTATCGGTTACGTCAGTTTGATGTTTTGCCCGATACTTTTACTTGTTCTTTTGTGCTAAAAGCGTGTACAGCTATGCAGGATCTTTCTAGTGCAAAATTTGTTCATGGGTATGTGGAGAAACTTGGTTTTAAGTTCAACTTGTTTCTGCAAAATATGATTGTGAATTTGTATGCAGTGTGTGGGGAAATTGATAATGCTAGGTTGTTGTTTGAGAAAATGCCGCAACGAGATGTTGTGACTTGGAATATAATGATAACCCAGTTGATAAGGAGGGGAGATACTGTGGAGGCGAGTGAATTATTTAGAAGGATGCCCGAGAGGAGTGTTAGGTCGTGGACAGCAATGATTTCTGGTTATGTTCGGTGTGGGAAGCCGAAGGAGGCTGTAAAATTGTTTATGGAGTTGGAAGAGGTGGGTGTGAGGCCAAATGAAGTGACTGTCGTGGCTGTTCTCGCTGCTTGTGCTGATTTGGGTGCGCTAGATTTAGGCAGAAGGGTCCATGAGTACTCGAAGCGAAGTGGGTTTGGGAGAAATGTCAGAGTTTCTAACACTTTGATTGACATGTATGTGAAGTGTGGATGCTTGGAGGACGCTAGGAGAGTGTTTGATGAGATGGAAGAGCGCACGATTTTTACTTGGTCTGCTATGATTCAAGGTTTTGCCATTCATGGTCAAGCTGAGGAAGCATTGAGGAACTTCCATAAAATGATTGAAATAGGAATGAAGCCAAATGGGGTTACCTTTATTGGACTCTTGCATGCTTGTAGCCACATGGGATGGGTTGACGAGGGACGTAGGTTTTTCTATAGCATGACTACAGAGTGCGAGATTATTCCTCAGATTGAGCATTATGGTTGTATGGTTGACCTTTTAAGCCGGGCAGGCCTCCTTCAAGAGGCTTATGAGTTCATCTTGGAAATGCCTATAAAACCGAATGGGGTTGTCTGGGGAGCTCTCCTTGGTGGATGCAAAGTTCACAAAAATATTGATCTGGCTGAGGAAGCCACTAAACACCTTGGTCAGTTGGATCCGCTTAACGATGGATACTATGTGGTTCTATCCAACATTTACGCAGAGGCAGAACGGTGGGAAGATGTGGCAAGAGTTAGGAAGTTGATGAGAAATCAAGGTGTGAAGAAGACACCTGGTTGGAGCTCAATCACAGTTGACAGAGTGGTTCATGAGTTTGTGGCTGGGGATGAGACACACCCTTGTGCTGGGGAGATATCTCAAATGTGGGAAATACTACTAGTTGAGATGAAGCTAAAAGGATATGTGCCTAACACATCAGTTGTCCTGTTGGATATAGAAGAGAAAGAGAAGGAGAGATTTTTGTACCGCCATAGTGAAAAATTGGCTCTAATTTTTGGATTGATGAACACGCCTCCTGGAACACCAATCAGGATAATGAAGAATCTTCGTGTTTGTGAGGACTGTCATACTGCATTTAAGTTGATATCAGAAATTGTTAATCGTGAGATTGTTGTGCGTGACAGAAATCGGTTCCATTGTTTCAAGGGTGCCTCTTGTTCTTGCAGGGATTACTGGTAACTGGATTATCATTACTTTGTAATCCACATCTTTATTAAAATTTATATCGACGAATCAATCTGATGAGGCGGCAAAAATTCATGCCACCTCATTCCCTTCTTCTTTAAAAGCATTATTTTTCAAATTACTTTTAAAGATATTTTGAGAGTTTAATCATAAATGATAACATGTTAACGTGCAACATGTTTTTCCAATTTGAGACTATATCATCTTTTGCAGATCAAATTTTAAAGCAATATCTTCTCCGTTCATTCTTCATCAGTTGAAAAAACCAGCCTTGTTTCTTTTCAAATTTCATGCACATAAAACTAAGTTATCGATCGGGTGAAGGGAATTTATAATGCACCTCAAAGCCAGGGCATCCTTCGATCTCAATGCCTGGTGCTATAGGGCATTTTGTCAATGTACAGTGGTCAGTATTAGCCAGACCCCACCATTCTGGACCAAAAATATAATAGGATTGAAGAGTCGAATAAAGAAATACACCTATGAAGGCAACTCCAGCATCTAAAGCAGCTGTTAAGATATAGGTATGCCTAGCCCACCATTCCTTGAACGTTCTGTGGTTGAAGAATATTCCAACAGCTCCCCAACTCAAATAGCTCACATCTTTAGCTGATGGCAAGCCCATTGGACCAGCCAAGATAATAGGCATATGGATAAGCTTGGTCCATTTTTTCACGGGGAATTTGCGGGAAAGCATTGTAGAAAACATCATCGCTTGGGCATGTCCATGGACTACCCACCGGCAGCAAATTTGTGTTACATATGTTCTCAACAGATGTAAGAAGCCACCATGCTGTGCCAAAGTAGGCAGTTGAAGCAACTATAGTTCCTGCTAACTAAAGGTACATGTTGACAATTTTTCACAAATTAGTCGTATATAGAGATAACAGAAATTAGCATAAACTCTAGATATAATGAATCACCTGAACAATGAACATGGATTTGGGAGGGATTTTCATGTAGTGACCAAGTTTGAGGTCCCCGAGAAAACCGAGGGCTTGGACCACGCTGATACGACCATAGGTCTTGAAAACCACATTGGCAAGGGGCTTCCCTGGATACATATACCCAATAACCAACTCTGTAATTATGTTTAGTCCTGGTTGCTGCAGATTAATACATTCTATTAAGAAGCTTGTTATATCTCGTATTGATCTAAAGAATCAAATTGGAGTAATTATGAAAATTAGATTGAAATCTATTTAGTTTTTAATTGTTGTTTGTGTTTCATATTTGATGCATAAATAATCTGGGTTTAGGTTTGGAAATACCATATTTGTTGTTGCTTGAATTACCCCAACGGGTAATGTGAAAAAGAATGCCATGGCACAAGCTAGTAGAAGTCCCCACCATGGAAGTTGAAACAGTTTATCAAACCATTCGCAAGTAAAGAGGGATAGGGCAAACATCAAGATCAAGATAGTGTGGAACCACCAGTTGGGTGCTGCTTCATATATTATTATAATATTATTCAGTAATACTGTAATACTGTAATTTCTGCCCTTCGTGATAGGAGGGCATGCAAGAAATGGGAAGAAATCTTGGATATGTTCTAATTTATGAGAAAAAAGGTTTTTCTTATTTGTGAATGGGCTGCATATACTTTACAGCAAAATTTTGCATGTCTTATTTCGAGAGTTTGGCTATTATTGTCATTATTAACAAAAATGTGGTGTCAAACATTTACTTTTTTTCGCTAGAAACTATATGTTCTGTGATTCTAACACAGTCAAGTCTAGCGCTGTAATCTTTCACAAACGCATGGGTTTTTTTTTTTTTTTTCAAAAAAGAATTGGCAGGAACGTGATTTTTCCATGGTCAGTGAGTATTTTGAGAGTTTAATCACAAATATGTTAATGGAAAACATGTTTTGCTGATGAAATTTTACAGCTTTGTCTTCTTCATTCATTCTTCATCATCGGAATAACCAGTCTATAGATCTTTTCAAGCTTCATGCTTGTATACAACTTAGTAACAACTTTGGTGATGGATATCAATCTTAATCCTGGAGCTATGGGGCAAAGGTCAGAATTAATCAAGACCCCACCACTGTGGGCAGAATGATATAAAGCATTACAGCTATGAAGGAATAGTTTTTGAAGAAAAAAGAGGAATGGGAGGATTGAGAAAACCTTTTTCCACCTTCAAAATTTGCATTATTATGTGGTATTTAATGTTTCTTGACTGCATTGATGCCAATCTGTCGTTCCATTTTCATATTTGTGGCTGGTACCATCTGTCATATTCTTTTCATACTAGTAATGGTCTTGTGATACTGTTAATAAATTAGAGGCTAAGTGATAAGAACATTGCAGTAAATGATGGCATGCAAGACAGTAACTTTTGACAAAGATTATAGAGCCATGGTGGAGGCCTTGAAAATGAAATGAGGAAGTATTTATATGGCCGTAAAATTTAACTTCGATGACGCAAAAGTTGTAAATACCCAACCACAAAATTGGATGTCTCGGACCCATTTGCTCAATTTATATGATCTGAAAAAATACTAAGAGCTTTGTTAAAGCACAAAGAAATTCTCTAGTTAATCTTTTGTAGTCTAGTAAAATCCTTTTAATCTTTATTTGTGAATGTTTCTTTCATATTGAATGTTTTCCAAATTCAGACCGGAAAGATGCATCAATCAGTTTCCCAATAATATTCTGTCTTATGTTGTAGAATACTTTATTTCTTTGGTTAGATAAATATATACACATCAAATAGTAGATTCTCTTTTCGGAAAGTTACTAGATTCTGAATGCTATTATATTCTATTGAGTGAGATTAACAGAATACTATTGCCTGCCTGTTTTAACAAAAGCTGTCAAAGCATAAAGTGTTTGTTCTACTCAGAAGATTTTCTTGGAAATTCATTATTTTCAGTGACACTTGAACTTAGAGGAGCCGTAGATGACTTGATCATATAGTGGCAAATTATAATGCTCAAGCCTGAATTTTCTGGGATATTTTCATGTGATTGAGAAGTTGATTTGATATGTTAGTTATGTATTAATTGTTGGTATAAAAAATCAGGGACTCTGATTGAGTGAATAATGTTCCAGGATCGAGGAAGCATCTGCCATGAAATTCCTGAGGATATTATAGAATGCTAGACTGACTTGCATATGCCAACAATGCCTTTCAGGAATAGTTTTGGAGGAAAAAGGAGGCATTAAAACTTCTTTCTATCACCAAACTTTGCATTGTTATGTGGAATTTATGTTCGTTGATTTCATCGGTTCTATCTTGTCCTGGAATTTGACTTGTATTTAGATCCTTCTTATCTTAATTAAAGTCTTGTATCAGTGGACCTGTATAAGTTATTACAGAACCGTGAAGCTTCAAACTTCCAAGTAGTTGGCAGGTAGGATGTGACGCTTAATTAATTTAAGTATAATAATAATAAAAAATGCAGACGGCGAGGAGCCAAGGTCGAAAGAAATGCAGGCTGTCAATTTTGCAGGCAACAAGTTGTAAACAATATAGGGTTTGAGTCTGTGAACCAACATGGAAAAAAAGATGCTTGGAAAAATACTGAAAATGTTGAATGAATCATCCTAACAGATGGCTAAATTAATCACTTGACAGAAGACTAAAAATTCTCAATGAGTACGATATTTGGAATTATTTTTATACGGAAACTGAACTAAGAAGAAGAAACTGAAAATTCAAACATGAATCTTGTTAATCCAAGACATAGTATATATTATCAGTGAATCAGCCTGATCTTATTGCCCCTTTAAGACAGATGTACAGTTCTTTAAAAAATGTTCATGCATATATACGACCAATGTTATTGGTGAAAAGTAATTTTTTAACCATCTAAAAACACAGGGCATCCTTTGACTTGAATCCCTGGTACAGTATGCAATTAGCCACTTCACAATGATCATCATTATCCAAACCCCATCAATCTGGACCAAAAGGCAAAAATATTATGGACTTGAAGAGTGAAAAAGTGGAATACTCCCATGAATGCAGCTCCAGCATCCAAGGCTGCTGATAAGATATAAGTATGCCTTGTCCACCATCCCTTGTACTTTCTGTAAACTTAATAGTTGAAGAAAATTCCAACTGTTACCCAACTCAAATAATTCACAGCTTTAGCTGGTGGCATGCTCATTGGACCAGCAACATAATAGGCATGTGAGTAAGCTTGATCCATTTTTTTCTAATTTGCGCGATAATAACCATACTGGAAATGGGGCAAGAAAGCCAATCAGGAATTTTGGAGCTTTGTTTAGGAATAATAGAAAAGCTACACAGGATTTGATTTTTTTTTTTTTTCTGTGTACATTACCAATGGAATGTGGTCATTTGCAGCAACCGGGACTAAATGTGATTACAGAGTTGGTTATTGGGTATATCCATCCACGGAAGCCTCTTGCCAATGTGGCTTTCAAGACCTATGGCTATATCAGCATGGCACAAGCTAGTAGAAGTCTCCATCAAGGGAATTGTAGTTGTTTGCTGAAACCTTCACAGGCATAGATCGAAAGAGCCACTGTTAAAATCAACATAAAATGGAACCACCATTGCGGTACTGTATTATAGTTCTTCTTCGTCAATCTTGTATGAACATCACTTAATTGATCTTTTACAGCAGTAGTTGTTCTCCTCCACATTTGCCTAATTGCTCTACTCGTTTTGTTTGCAAGTGAAGGAAAGAATTTAATTAGCAAATTGGCCAAAAAAAAAAAGTTATTGAAAGAAGAGAATGAGAAACTAAGACACTGTTGAAGATACTTACTTTCCATCAGGCAGTGCGGCATTTTGGAAATACTAGCCATTAAAGTAGCAAAACTCAACCGTACATGAAGGCAAACAAGACACTGACATAGACTTTGCTACAATTATCATAGGCAACTAGATCAAGATCAAAGGTGTCTTTATCCTGTGGTAGAAAGCCTTAGCAACGGTAATAATTGAAATTGCATAAACACCTGTTGATCCACAACTGGCAAAAATGGTGATCAGCACATGTTCTTTCAAATTGAATGGCCCTGGATTCAAAGACCATGTCCATTTTGCAAGTGGAGCATGTATTTGCTTAGTTGGAAGTGTCGCGGCCATTAGCTTCCCTGTAGGGAGAACAAGAATCTGTACGGAAACAGAAGAAACAACTGTTGATCCTGGCGATAACCAAAAAATTGGTTCACAAATGCAAGAATGCAGAATGATGTTAGCCCCAGAACCCACGTTCGAAAAGTTAAAGCCGGTGGTTAGGAGCCATCTGTGATTACAACAGTGAGCCTAACTTCCTCAATTGGGCGACAATTGTTTTGACAATAGGTCAAATCAATTAAACTATTCTCTTAAAAATTACTAAACCTACACGCCTTACTCATTTTCCTATGCCTATTATCTCAAAATTTCCACGAAAATCCATAATAAAAACATTCTGTAGTTTTATTTGGTATGAAATCTGAGATATAATAGCATTCTTGCCGGTCTGTTGAATCTTCTTTTTCCTTGTTTAGATAAAGAGTATACACGACAAATAATCTTATTAGGAAAGTTAATACGATCATAATCAGTTATTAGACCACTCAATGACAGAAATTAATGAAAACAGTAATATTTTTTATACGTTGAATCTATTATCTGTGTCTGCATTTATTAGTGTGATGTACACACAGCTGTGAGTGATCCACAAACCAGCGTAGGTTACTTGACTTTGAATAAAAAAATTTCTGGCCTTTTAAACACTATTTATCAGGGCAGCTGTATCTTTTTCTTCATGCTGTTAATGTTTCGTACAGAAGCAAAACTTGTAAAACACTAAGAGCACCCAAGACTTTCTGGTATATTAGCTGTCAGCTAACCCAAATATTTATCTTTATGTAGAAAGAGATGGAATCAGTTACCATATAAAGGGTCTCCTTCCTGTAATGCAAATTTTTATTCCTTTTTTGTAAACGTATGAAGAGCATATTTTGTTCATAAAACAAAATAAATGGCCAACTCTTCTCTATTCAAAGTTATTCATAGACAATATATTATTATATAATATATTTCTTACATGTATGTTTACTGACACAAGAATCCCATGTTAGACAAACTTCCCTGTCACAGTTGCAGATTCCAGGCATGAAATTTGCTTTATTGTCTTATAAGTTAGAGTCGTTTTACAACTGCAGTAGAGAAATTTGAGTAAGGTTGTATGGAATATGGACTATCCTTCCTCAATTTGAGCAACTCCAATAGTTTACACAGTCGTCAATTAACCCAGTTTCCATCTTCGTACGTTTATATATATATATATATATATATATATATAGATATCGAATTAGTTACCTTCTAAAGGTCCTCCTTCCTGCATTTCTCATTTTTTTTCTGTTTTCTTTTCAATTTTTGTTATTTGCTTTTCCCAGTTTTGTGTCTATATATGTATATATATAGGCCTGATTCATGATAGAAAGGATTGTCAAGTGGTCATCACCATTATATATTCAAACAAAACATGTTTTTACTATATAGTTTTCTGAAACAAGACTCCAATATTCAGATCAGTTTCTTTGATCACTTCTGCAAATTTCAGGCGTGAAAGTTGTTTTCTTGTGATAAATTTGTAGCTGTTATCATCCCTCAATTTTCAGTATAAGCAGCAAATATATATTTGAGGGATTGATATTTTATTGCCTAGGAGAGATATGGGGAGCTATGCCGAAGATGATGTTGTCCCTCAAGCTATGTCATTGGAAATACATCAAACTGATAACAACGTAGTTGGTATATCCATCTCAATCCCTCTTTCTCGCAGCATCTAATTGATCTTATGCTGCTTTTTGCATGGCTTAGGAACATGTGCATATTTTTTTCTAAAAGAACTTCAACAAGTACAAACACTAGGATTGACGTTTCTTGTGATGTTAGTGTCATCTCTTTTTAATGGGGTATGCATTCAAATGTTTTGTTCATGCAGGAGATGAAGAGGTGAACGATTGTCCGATTGAGCAAGTAAGGCTCACAGTACCAATTACTGATGATCCTTCTCAACCGGCCTTAACATTTCGAGCATGGTTTCTCGGGATAATCGCATGTGTTGTTCTTTCTTTCTTGAACCGATTTTTTGGATTTAGGCAAAATCAGCTAAGTATAGGTTCAATTTCAGCACAAATTATTGTTCTCCCTTTGGGAAAGCTAATGTCTGCAACACTTCCATCAGAACCAATTCGAGTCCCATTCACAAAATGGTCATTTTCATTGAATCCGGGACCTTTCAATTTGAAAGAACATGTGTTGATAACCATTTTTGCGAACTGTGGAGCGGGCGGGGTTTATGCAGTTAATATTATTACTATTGTCAAGGCTTTTTATAAGAGATCTTTGAACCCTGTTGCTGCTATGTTGCTGGCACAAACTACTCAGGTAAATTTGTTATTTAAATTCCCTTCTGTCATTGAATAATATGTGTAATTATGCAAGAAAAACAGACATACTTATTGATAACGACAATAGCAGTTATAAAATGATTGCTGTGTCTGATGAAATTCAGTTGCTTGGTTATGGCTGGGCCGGTTTGTTCAGAAAATACCTTGTTGATTCTCCCTACATGTGGTGGCCAGCGAACTTGGTCCAAGTCTCTCTATTCAGGTTTTCATATCTTTCTCATATCGAAAAAAGCATAACAATACATTACTTTCTCATAATGACAAGATATACATGTCAATTGCAGGGCATTGCACGAGAAAGAGAAGAGATCAAAGGGAGGGCTTACCAGGCTGCAATTGTTTTCCATGGTTTTCGCATCAAGCTTTGCTTATTATATTCTGCCAGGCTATCTTTTCCCTAGTCTATCTGCTCTCTCTTTTGTTTGCTGGATATGGAAGAACTCGATCACAGCACATCAGATTGGTGCAGGCCTCAATGGCCTAGGCATTGGCTCCTTTGGCCTTGACTGGTCTACTGTTGCTGGATTCTTGGGAAGTCCTTTAGCCACACCATTGTTTGCCATTATCAATATGCTAATTGGATTTGTCTTAGTTCTCTATGTTCTTGTTCCTATTGCTTACTGGTCTAATACATATGAAGCTAAGCGATTCCCCATTTTCACTTCTCACACTTTTGACTCTTCTGGTCAGCCTTACAATATTTCCAGAATCCTAAACGAGGCAACCTTTGATCTTGATCTTCCTGCCTATAACAGTTACAGCAAACTCTACCTTGCTCCCTTCTTTGCCTTCATGTATGGGTTGAGCTTTGCAACTTTGACAGCTACTATTTCTCATGTTGCTCTCTTTGATGGAACGTAAGATCTTCAGCAATACAAAAGTTTTTAAAATTTGTTTTCTTTTCTACCTAGAAATCTTTTGAGTTAACAATTTTTGCATGATTTTCTATCTTTCTGTTGTGAAAAAAACTGAATAGAGACATTTGGCGAATGTGGAAGCGAACACAATCTGCAGTACGAGATACGTTTGGTGATGTGCACACAAGATTGATGAAGAAGAATTATGAAGTAGTACCTCAATGGTGGTTCCATATTATCTTGATTTTGACAGTGGCTCTTTCTATCTTTGCCTGTGAAGGCTTTAGCAAGAAACTTCAACTTCCATGGTGGGGAATTTTACTATCTTGTGCTATTGCTCTATTCTTTACCTTACCTATTGGTATAATTCAAGCCACAACAAATCAGGTATGATCATTCATGTTGCAAACTATACATTATTGTTTCAATTTTTTTTTTTTTTTTTTTTGCAGAGAAGCCATTACTCAAGAAGTAAAATATTTTGTCATAATATGCAGCAACCAGGGTTGAATGTGATAACAGAGTTGATTATCGGATATATGTATCCGGGGAAGCCTCTTGCAAACGTGGCTTTCAAAACCTACGGCTATATCAGCATGTCGCAAGCTCTCAGTTTTCTTTCAGACTTCAAATTAGGCCACTATATGAAAGTCCCTCCTAAATCCATGTTCATTGTTCAGGCAAGTGATGGATAATATAATTATGCTGTGATTCCTGTTTATAATTCGTGAATTACTGATATCCACTTTATTTTTCTATTAATTTGCACAATCAGCTAGTTGGGACAGTTATTGCTTCAAGTGTCTACTTTGGCACAGCATGGTGGCTTCTCACAACTGTTGAAAACATCTGTGACCCGTCAGCACTTCCAGATGGGAGTCCATGGACATGTCCAGGAGATGATGTTTTCTACAGTGCTTCAATCATTTGGGGTGTTGTAGGTCCAGGAAAAATGTTCACAAAAGAAGGCGTGTACCCGGGAATGAACTGGTTCTTCCTAATAGGCTTACTTGCACCAGTTCCAATATGGTTTCTTTCGCGCAAATTCCCTGAGCAAAAATGGATAAAGCTGATTCACATGCCCATTATTTTTGGAGGGACAGGAGCCATGCCACCAGCTAGAGCAGTGCACTTTTTGAGTTGGGGAGCTGTTGGAATTTTCTTCAACTATTATGTTTACAGAAGGTTCAAGGGATGGTGGGCGCGACACACCTATATTTTATCAGCAGCTTTGGATGCTGGAGTTGCATTCATGGGAGTTTTCCTTTTTCTTGCACTTCAATCTCGTGATATTTTTGGTCCAGAATGGTGGGGTTTGGATAGCAGTGATCATTGTCCATTGGCAAAATGCCCTAGAGCTCCAGGAATTGAGATTGAAGGATGCCCTGTGCTTTGACTGATTAAGAAAGAAATTCTCCATAGTTTATGTATGTGCATTGAATTTGTGAAGAATTGTTGGCTGGATTTTTCAAATAATTACTCAACTTAGCTGTAAAAATTATTTACTTCTAATCTCAGCCTCATATTGCAGAAGAATTGGCTGCTGTGTGTTTACTTTTTTTTTTTTTGTTTTAGGTGGAGTAAAAATTTCTAAGCATTGCAAAATGGCAAGTTCATAGTGATTCAAATTATGATGAGCTATACTGCACATAAAAAATTGTAATATAAATTTGTATTTTAATTGATATAATAAATGAGGTGACACTCATCAAGTGCGATTTAATTAAATATAAATAATGAAATAATAAAAAAAAAAATAATTGTCTTGCACATTACTGATGCCACACCACCCAACTCTATTCTCTATAGTTATATTTCTAATTGAATTAGGATATAACTGATAGCATGAACATAGAATTTCCATTCCTGCAATTCCCATTTTTATTTATTTGAGTTTTTCAATTTGGTAAATGAGTAAAGGCAACATACTTGAGGAAGAAAATGGGTGGTAATTTCAGCAAGATACACAGAAAGAAATCAAGAGTCGACCCTTAATTCGTAGTAATTTAAGTCAGAAGACTATGCTCTCATGTTTTCTGCAACAAACTTACTATATTTAGATTTTTCTGCAACAAACTTACTATATTTAGATTTGCTTGCAAGACCATGCAGATTTAAGGCATGGAAACCGCTAATTGTCATAAAAAAAAGACCCGTGTTTGTGCAGTCTGTAACAAGCAGGAATTCTGGACCACAGAATATGGAAGAATAGCCTTAAAACAAGGAAGCGATGGAAGTTTATAAATAAAAATTTTTCGTGGCCAAAATTTCTGACTGAGGGACTGCCATTCTTAGGAACAACAATGTCAAGTACTCTTCATGAGGATGGTGTCCCTCAATCTAAGCCCTCGGATAAATCTATCGACATCTCTGGTAATATTTAATCTGTGTTTTTCTTGAATTCATCAGAAATTTTCTTGAAATTGAAACCTGACATACTGCATACATGTAAAATGTGTGTTTGTTTTTCATGCAGGAGATGAAAAATTTAATGATAGCCCAATTGAGCAAGTGAGGCTCACAGTTCCAATAACTGATGATCCAACACAACCAGTTTTAACATTCAGAACATGGGTTCTGGGGATAGCATCATGCTGCCTTCTTGCATTTTTAAACAGGTTTTTCGGGTTTCGCCAGAATCAACTAAGTGTTACTTCAGTTTCGGCACAGATTCTTGTTCTGCCCTTAGGAAAACTGATGGCTGCAACTCTTCCAACAAAAGAATTTCGTGTCCCGTTCACAAACTGTACATTTTCATTCAACCCAGGGCCTTTCAATATGAAAGAACATGTGTTGATTACCATTTTCGCTAGCTGTGGAGCTGGTGGTGTTTACGCTGTCCATATTATTACAATCCTCAAGGCTTTTTATAAAAGGAATATGCACCCAGTAGCAGGCATATTACTTGCACAAACTACTCAGGTACGTTTATTTTGAAAATCTAGAGGGATATCTAAAAGAGTAGTCTAATAAACTTCAGAATTTTAAGAGAGGTTTTTGACGAATTTTAAAAATAATGAGTATTTAGTTATGCTTACCAAGAAACAACGAGGTCACTAATATCATACCATCAAAATATGTTACTCAAGAACCAACTGATTTTTGCTAACATCACTGCTACCTGATTACGGGTATAATTAACGTTTAATTCACAACTGTTATGAAATAATATAACTGACTGTCAAGTATAAGTAAGTGTATAATTGATAAATATTACCTACCGCATGAAAATAAATGTTTACCAAATATTTTAAGATTGAGAAGAAAGTATGACAAGAAACAACAGTTCTGCAATTCATTATAACAAGTAAAAAGATCTTTTGATTTTCTTTTTGATAATTCAGTTGCTTGGTTACGGCTGGGCTGGTATGTTCAGAAAATACCTGGTTGACTCTCCCTACATGTGGTGGCCATCAAACCTGGTTCAAGTCTCTCTATTCAGGTACTCATCCATCTTCCATAGTCAGCATTTTGTAAAATGTAAGCAATGCACTAATCAAATCTGTAAAAAAATTGTAGGGCACTTCATGAAAAAGAGAAGAGACCTAGGGGAGGACTTACGAGGATACAATTCTTCTTCATGGTGTTTGTATCGAGCTTTGCTTATTATATCTTGCCAGGATATCTTTTCCCTTCTCTTTCTGCTCTCTCCTTTGTTTGCTGGATATGGCAAGATTCTGTCACAGCTCAACAGCTTGGCTCAGGCCTGAATGGTCTTGGCATTGGCTCTTTTGGCCTCGATTGGTCTACTATTGCTAGCTTCTTGGGAAGTCCTTTAGCCACACCATTGTTTGCTATTGTCAATATGTTAGTTGGATTTTTTTTAGTTGTTTATGTTCTTCTTCCCATTTCTTACTGGAGTAATGTATACGAAGCCAAACGATTTCCCATCTTAAGTTCTAGGACTTTCGACTCTAATGGTCAAATATACGACGTTAATCGAATTCTGAATAAAAAAACTTTCGATCTTAATGTTGATGCCTATAATAACTACAGCAAACTCCATCTAAGTGTCTTCTTCGCATTCATGTACGGGCTAAGCTTTTCCACATTGATGGCTTCTATTACTCACGTTGTTCTTTTTGATGGAAGGTATGAAACCATTTTATATTTTTTTCTTTTTAATTTTGACAACAAGTCTTTTAGCTAAAAACTTGTCATAAATTTCTTCCATTTTCTTGAGCAGAAGCATTTGGGAGATGTGGAAGAAAACAACAACTGCAGTGGGAGATAAGTATGCCGATGTTCATACAAGATTGATGAAGAAGAACTATGATACAGTTCCCCAGTGGTGGTTTTATGCCATCTTGATTATAACAGTGGCTCTTTCCCTCTATGCTTGTGAAGGTTTTGACAAAGAACTGCAGCTTCCATGGTGGGGATTTTTACTTTGTTGTGCCATCGCTCTACTTTTCACCTTACCCATAGGAATAATTACAGCCACTACCAACCAGGTACTTAATTTTTCGTTATTCCAATTTGATTTAATTTGTTTTTGCGTATTTTATTTCAATTTAGATGGATTTTTTAATTAATAGCCTAAATTAATATATATGTTAACTGTTGCAGCAACCAGGGCTAAATGTGATTACTGAATTGATTATTGGGTATATGTATCCTGGAAAGCCTGTTGCAAATGTGGCTTTCAAGACCTATGGCTATATCAGCATGACACAAGCTCTCAGTTTCCTTGGGGACTTCAAATTAGGCCACTATATGAAAATCCCTCCCAAGTCCATGTTCATTGTTCAGGTAACAAATTGTCATTGAGTTTCTAATTTTAATGATAGATTCTTCTTCTTTTTAAAGCAAGCATGCTTACTGTTAACATAATTTTTTGAATTGACATAAATCAGTTGGTTGGAACAATAGTTTCTTCATCTGTCTATTTCGGCACAGCATGGTATCTTCTCGGTTCCGTCAAGGACATATGTGACATCTCTGCCCTGCCAGAGGGGAGTCCATGGACATGTCCAGGAGATGACGTTTTTTACAGTGCTTCAATCATCTGGGGTGTCATAGGTCCAGGAAAAATGTTCACAAAAGAAGGCATTTACCCAGAATTGAACTGGTTCTTCCTAATTGGCTTGCTGGCACCATTTCCAGTATGGCTGCTTTCGAGAAAATTCCCGAAGAAAACATGGATCAAGAAGATTCATATACCCATTATCTTTGCATCCACAGCTGGGATGCCACCAGCTAAATCTGTGCACTATTTGAGCTGGGGAGCTGTTGGAATTTTCTTCAATTATTACATCTACAACAAGTACAAAGCCTGGTGGGCTAGGCATACTTATATTTTGTCAGGTGCTCTGGATGCTGGAATTGCATTCATGGGAGTTATCATTTATTTTGCTCTTCAAACAAATGGCGTTTTTGGTCCAAATTGGTGGGGTTTGGACAGCACTGATCATTGTCCATTGGCAAAATGTCCTACAGCTCCAGGAATTCATGTCAAGGGTTGCCCTGTTTTTCTCTGAAACTTTCTGAGAAAATCTCTTGAAAAAAGGCACCCTCATGCGCAGCCATTTTCATTCTGAAAAAACTGAGTTCTTCTAGAACTGGTATGGTATCTGTGTACAGAACAGAACAAAAACAAACGAACTTGTAAAATGCATTGATTCCAAAAGGTGTGATCTCTCCAGACCTTGTACAGATACATGCATTGATTTCCAAAGGTCGAGAGCTTGCTTCAAGGTTAAAAGGGCATGATCAACATTGGAAAGTAATCACTGGTATAATCAAATTTTACCATGTTGGATTACAAGACAAATCATACAGTTCTCATTAGCAATTTACCAATTAACTTTAGAAGATCATGGAACCTTTCAACATGGGAAAGGATCTAGGCAGCCTTAAATATATTTACATAATTGTGTAATTATTTTAATACTTCCAGATACACTTATGAAGATTTGTTTTATGTTAGACAATTACAGATTTTATAATAATTATTATTAATTTTATAATTTTGTTATAAATATGTAATAAAATAACAATAAATGATGCATCACTTGTGGAGGATGAATGACAATGCGTTTATCATATTTTCATGC
>JAXCLQ010000005.1:9463896-9499475 GCA_035584115.1 Cedrela odorata | reverse complement strand
ACCCCCCCCCCCCCCCCCCCCCCCCCCCCGCCCCCCCCACCCCAAAAAAAAAAAAATGAAAAATAATATTCCTCATACTAAATTCTCATAGTAAATTATCTGTTGCAGAATGAAGCAATCATTGACTATGCACTCAAAAAGAGGGATGTTAAACTTGTGCCATGTGGACTTGACTTTGGACATCCAGGGTAAGGCTTTCTCTTGCATCTCGTGAAGTGTGAAGTTGGTGGTGAAACTTTCTAATTCTCACAATTACTATTGTTTTTATTTTACAGATTTGTTCGCTTCAGGGAAAATCGATTTCATCCATCCTTGGAAAAGACAAGACGTTTTTATCCACATGTTCACAACATGGATGGATTCTTTGTTGCGAAGGTATTTCTTGATCTTTGAGTGTGCATCTCATGTTGTTTGATTTCACTGATCAGTGTTTAGGGAAGCCATGCATTAGAATTTGTGTACCTTTCACTTCCAAGTGCAGCATTCTGGAAATCATTTTGAAATGCCAAGGCCTGCTTATATTCGGCTTGGGTTGCTGGGTAATCTTGCCTGAGTGCAGAGCACATAGTAAATAATGACAGTTTTTCTAGGTAACATGATCTATATGAGTAATTAGTTTCGTTGATAATGTTAGCACTTTGCTCTTATTAGCCCAATGATCTGGAATGAGAACAAAATGGTAGCAGAAGTGTGGTTTTATGGGAACGTATGTGTGCAGGTTGCATCCCTGACTGATGACCAAATCTAAGTTTTTAGGTTGTGAGATATTGATAATTTGATTGGTTTATGGTCCTCAGGGACTGCATTTCTAATGCAATATCAGGTCTTTTGCTTTTGTACTAGTTTGTGATTCCTGTATTTCTGTTTCCCTTTCCACAGTTAAAGAAAATGAGTAATTCAAAGCAAACTCCAGCAGCTTCTGAACCTTCAGAAACTGTGGAGCTAACTCCCGAGTCAAATGTGAGTAATGATGAAAAGAAGACCAAAGAAAAGTCTGAACAGATTTTGATGGAAGAAGGCACCTCAAAAGCAAAGGATTTGAAGAAAAAGAAAAAAAAATTACCTGAAAATGGGAATGTTGAGTCCCCATCCACTGGAAACAAAAGAAAGAAAAGGAAATTCCCATCTAGAGAGGAAATATCTAAAGTCAGGTAAAAAACTGACTCCGCTTCAACTTTTTCCATCCATAAGAATGACTGCATTTCTCATCTTATTGTAGCTCTTAAGTTTCAATTCATATGTTATTTTGCAATGAACAGACAAGTAATTGGCACATGGTTGCTTTGTTGCAATTAAAAATTTGCTTTACATTAGCGCAGCTTATTGTTATTTTAAAAAATTCTTGCAGGGAAGAAAAGAGAAAAGCTTTAAGAGGAAAAAAGGATAGTGCAAAGAAGGCGTCTGCAAGCAAGGGCAGAGTTAATGAAAAATAATGAATTGGCAACACAGGGATCGTTATCAATGAACCGGTAAAGACATTTCTGATAAGGAAGAAGCATACCAAAGGGAGGGAATGAAATTAGCCAGAGATGGACTACACAGTGCTCTCAGACATCGTGGTCATAATTTCAGGAACTAATCAGAAGCTCAAGTTCCTCAACCCTTGTGCTGCCTGCAGAATGTCCAGTTTTGTTTATCAATGATTTTTAAATTATCTTCTGTTTGATTATAACTGGAAAAAGAAAGATACGTTATTGTATGATTTCATACCGCCCTGCACAGAATCATGATTGGTGATGATAGTCCTTGTTCGATCGAAAATCAAGCAACAAGCCATTATTATTTCTAAAAGTATTATTGAGGGCAATTTAGTTACTTCTATATTATTATTATTTTTGCATATATTAAAGTAACCATATCTAAAGTGGTCATATTCATACAAATAATGCTAATTTAACTATTAATGATGGTTTATAATAAAGGATATGGGATGACAGAGTGGTGAAATATACCATATAACTATTAATGCTGGTTTATAATAATGGATATGGGATGATAGAGTGGTGAAATATACCATACAATATTTTTTATACTTCCCCAGAGAAAGGAAATGCATCCTCCTCTTCTCTTTCTAGGCCTTGGTGTTGATTTTTACACCAAAGGAGAACAGCCGATGAAGTAGCAGCAGCTGCAGGTTGTTGTAAATGTGATTATCTATCTGTATCCCAGTTATTCTGGTTGTTGAACAACAATGGCGTTTTATGTTTCTGCTGCTTTCACCAGGGTAAGCAGAAAGCAGTATTCACGAAGAGCGATATTCATTAGATGGTTTCGGAAACTCGTGAAAGAAACTTGTTACTGCAGAAAAAAAAGAAAATAATTGTAAATTTGATAATAAAATTGAATAACCGTGTTTTTATATAATGTGCTTAGTAAGCACATGAGGTCGCCCTGTCTGAATCCATACCTTCGTTTAAATATTTACGCACACTGCCACTTTGTGCTACTTTCTCTGTTAAACCCTAAACCCCGAGAGTGCTCTTTTCTACACCATAGTTTCGAGAGTGATAGGAGAGACCAGTCAATTACATATGGCTGAGCAAGAAGAGATTAGAAAAAAGAAAAAAGGAGAGAAATTTTCAATCTGGGACTTGCCAGATGTGCCTGCGAAGCTCCCACCGCACGTTGAGTTTCAGAGAACTCGTGTTCTCTGCGACCTTGATGCTCCTATTCATGTACTTTTCCATCTACCCTTTTCGTTTTTGCTCTTTCCTATATCGCAATTATTCGTTTTTGTGATCTCTGATCGTTTTTTACACCTTTTTTTTTCTTGTATCTATAATTGACCCGTTTATGTATTTCTTAATGTTTGTAACTGACCATCTCCTGTAAATTTTGTTGATTTGTTTTTTGACATACTGCAAAGATTGGAAATTTCAAGTTTGTTGCAGCATAAAATGCTTCTGTTCATGTATTCTCCCTGGAAACTTTCGTTTTGCTCATGTTTATTCATCCCATTATTTTTTTTCCCTGGGATTTTTATTATGCAAGTCAGGAAGTTTGTTAATTTTTTAAGTATTTTGCAAGAGTGAAAATTTGAGTTATTTAGCACGTAGTATGTTTCAGTTAATTTGTTGCATAATGTCATTTCTTGTTTCTTTATTAAAAAAAAAAAAAGTTCTGTTTCTTTTTCTCAGTTACCATAAAGAGGGTGAGGATGTGGTTTTTTGGGTTTATTTGTCTCTTAAATTTTTTGATTTTATGATTTTGGTTTGTGTAGACAGAGAACATAATGTATGGTGGGGCTTATGCTTCAATGGGAGTCGACAATAGCTTACAATTGGATAGTTTCTGCAAAACCTTTAGAGTTGAAGTGATACGACTGACAAAGGATGACATGGAGTTTGATTTGATTGGTATTGATGCATCGATTGCAAATGCATTTCGAAGGATCCTCATATCCGAGGTGTGTAACTATTCTCAGTTTTAAGATTATTCTGTTCATGAAGACTTACATATACTTGCATTCATTTATATTTTATACTGTATTGTAGTCTTGAGTAGTTATTGCTATATCTTTGTGGAATTAATGACAGGTCCTAATTTAAAAGTGTTATTTTCTATGCTGAACATGTTCAGAAAAATAGTGTCGTGAGCGGGTAGATTTTATAGTATCTCCTTAGGCTTAGGCTAGTATATTAGGTTTTTTGCTGTGTTTGTCTGATTACATGTGTTATACATATATTTTTAATTGCATGCATACTGTGAGATGTCCATTTAGGAATGAGGGAAATAGCTTAAAATTGCTTTCTTTCCTAAGCATATTTAAGCATTTTTCAAACTTAAAGAATTACGATATTCTGCTAAATATTTGTTGATGGGGAAAGGAGTCTGTTCTGTTGTTTCAGTGTGTTTCCTTTTTCTTTGTAAATGCCATTATTTCCTAATTAATTAACTCAATCCCATGTCTGTCCTGTTTGATCTGTTTTCAGTATGAATGCTATGATTTTAGTATGCATATGGCAAGTTAGTTGGTGACCTGGTATTAATGGTAGTGGTGAATTTTGTTATGATTATTATGCATACAGCTTCCCACCATGGCTATTGAAAAAGTTCTTATTGCAAACAATACATCAGTGGTCCAAGATGAGGTTCTTGCCCACAGGTTGGGTCTTATTCCAATCACTGTTGATCCACGGCTTTTCGCATATATTTCAGGTTTGTTAAAAATGAAACAAACCTATTAGATTATTTTATGACATTCTAAGTTTTATTCTTATGTTCTTCTGGTTAACCCTGTTGTTTTTGAGCATTCTGTATACATTCTTTTGATTTTCTATTTTTGATGGTAGAAAATGATACATCAAATGAAAAGAACACTATTGTATTTAAACTCCATGCTCGTTGTGAACGAGGTGGACCCCGTCTGACAGGTATGTTGTGGTTCTGTTGATCTATACTGACTTGTTAAGCCTTTTTGCTATAGTGAATTTGATAGTTACTCTAGTGGGGTTTTTTTTTTTCTAGTGATTATGCTGTATTAAATGCAGTGAAATCTAATGAATTGAAGTGGTTACCGAATGGGAGTGAGCTTCTTTTGGAACCAAAACCAGATTCAAATCCGTCATCAAAACCACGCACCTACACTTCGTTTAGTTGCGGTCAAGACTCTTTACCAGAATTTTCCAACAATCCAATAAAACCCATGTTAGACATTACTGTTGCTAGACTTGGTCCTGGTCAGGTAAAAATTTTCTCTCCTTTTTGGCTATTACTCATTTAGGTCTGCTACTTTTTGTTTCTAAACATAATTTTCATTAGAGTGAACGCATATAGAAAATAAGTTGTTTGGAAGTCAAATTGTTTCTTCAGCCTACGAGTCCAATTATTGATTGAAGCTAAATGTGATGTCTGATCAAAATCAATTATGTTATTGAAGGGAAAGAAACTATTATCTTCTTGTTGGAATGAAATAATTTCAGCTGCTGCTTCTCATTTTAGTAAATGATTGAAATTTTTTGACGTGTAGTATTTGTTGCAGTTCAAGTGTCTGTAAACATCATTCTTTTGTAGGAAATTGAACTAGAAGCCCATGCTGTTAAAGGTATAGGTAAAACGCATGCTAAGTGGTCCCCTGTTGCTACTGCCTGGTATCGGATGCTTCCTGAGGTGAGGAAATCTTGTTGAGGAATCACTTCTGAACAATTATGAAGCTTCTTTCTCCATTTTTGTTTTCGTTCTTCTTTTGAAATTGTCTTAAGATTTAATTCATTATTTGTAGATTGTTTTATTGGAAGATGTTGAAGATGAGGCTGCTGAAAATCTTGTAAAGACTTGCCCAGTTAATGTATTTGATATTGAAGATATTGGCAATGGTGAAGTGGTTTTGTTCTCTTTTGCTATTTCTTCTCTCAATAGTTTCGATTAGAGAATTTGATTGCAAAGAAATTTTCTCTGAAAGTGCTAGTCTGAATAATGTGTCAGTGTAGTTATTTTACATAATGTCTTCTAGTCAAGCTTTTAGGGTATGCAATCATGTAAGCGTTTTCTTTTTTTCACCTTTAGGAAATTTTCTCCCCATTGGCACACTGTGCTCACTAATAATTTTCTTTAAGCAGGTAGGAAAAGGGCAACCGTAGCACGGCCACGTGCTTGCACACTTTGTAGGGAATGCATAAGAGGTGGGGAAGAATGGGAGAAACGAGTGTCACTGCATCGTGTTAAAGATCATTTCATATGTAAGTATGTCAAGCTAATAATGAATTGGAGCTATATAGACAGAACACTGCCCAGGGAAATACAAAAGAAATATGAAAAATTAGCTTGCATGTAATATAATTGCGAGGTGGCCTCATTTGTTGTGATCCCAGTGGAACCTATATCTTCTGTTACTGTATGATAATGGGATTTTATACTTGTTACCAGTTCTGGATCTTTGGGGTTACTAAAATTTCTGACCTCCACCCTTTCTGATTCTGCAATTTTGTTGCAACAGTTTTGAGTCCTAAATTATGAACTTTTGTTTGGTGAAAAACTTTAAGAGTCCAAATTCTCATTTTTCATGTGTTCTTTCTATCCAGTTACTGTTGAATCAACTGGAGCATTACTTCCTGAAGTTTTATTTACTGAGGCTGTGAAGATTTTGGAAGAAAAGTGTGAACGTGTGATTACTGAGCTTTCTTAAAGCTTTGTTTGACCGAATATGGATTGATTGTAAACAAAAGGGTACTTGCTTTAAATGCATGTTTTCCTCGTTAGACAACTCCTTCATTTGAATTGGAGAACCTATTTTGTTTCAGTGCATAATATGAGTTCTCTTTCGCATGTATTAGTGAAATATAGAGTTGTTATGGGGAAAACATTATTCGCTCGGCTCCAGTTTTGTCATTTTTTTATTATGATAAAGGATTCTAGTCTGACTGAACTTATAAGCTCTGTGATTACCATTATTATTATTATTATTATTATTGAAAAATAATTTTTTAAAAAAACAATACATATTTGGGTAGGACTGGAGTTAGAATTGTTTCAGATTTATACATCCTCACCATGTGTTCGCATACAATCCTGCTTCACTCTTCATGTTTGTACAGGCGTTTTTTTTTTCTTTTTTGCCCTTTCCCTCTGCAGTTTGGCCAGAACTCCTGTAAAGTTTCAGATAATGCAAAGTCTTCCAAGCCTATGTGTACTCTGATGGCTTTACACAGTCACCCATATCAAGCATGTGGTCATACCTGTCATCATAACAAAAGATTCTTGCTCTGCTCTGTCACTTCACAAGCCTGCTTAGATTGATTGATCTTGTTTTACTTTCTCAAATAACGGATTAATTGCTTGTACTGTTTTATCATAGTTCTCATTTAGCAGTAGTGAATTATTCGCTGTATTTCTTACTTTTTTGTGAGGAGAAAAATGCATCAACTGGGTATTCTTCATGAGCACTTTCTTCGTACAGGTTGGTTGGTTTATGCTGTTAAACATTGTTGATTTGATATTTGTGACATAAGCACTATGTAACTGATCTCAAATATAATTAATAACGGAAAAGATTAGCGTGGCCTCACAGTGTTAATAAAAATGTGTGTGAATCCTGATATTGACACCTAATTTTCAATATTAAAAAAATGTCATTATTCTAAAACCTGAATGATTGCTAGGCCAGCAGAGAAAAACAAAGCTGGTCTTGAGTTAACTCAGTAACATAATCCGATGATTAAATTACTCCTAAAACATTATTAAAAGACGAAAGTCATGATCCAGATCTGACCCACTGGTTGGCAGGTCAAACGTATCAAATCACATACCCAACTTGTTCATTTTTGTTCACACCAAGCTGTTGAACAGCGAGCATGAGCAGGTCTGAAAGTGAACCAAACTTTTACAAGTGCATGTTCAAAAGAATTATTCACACTAACAGTATTCAATATAATTATTTTACTGTTTATATAAATAATAACTGTTAACATGCGTTGTACATGCCTTACATCATCTTTCATTTTTTTTTTTCATGACTTACTTGTCCTATCCAACCACTCAATTCATATCTAAAGGCAAGCTAAGAGAGCAACAAATAGTGACAGAAATTGGAGGTTAGCATGAAATGCCATATCTGATATGACATAATTTGGTAATTGGCAAATCTGGTCTCTAAAATTTCATGTTAATAGTGCATAACCCATCAACAACAGCTCAAGAGCTCTGTTGTGGACATTTATGAAGTTTGTTTTATGTTTTCAGTTAAGTATCCCTAAATCCATACTTAACAAGAAGAATAGCAAATCTTGAATATGGGTTTGTGAGAAGAAAGATTTAATGAGCTGTCCTATGTTTTGCCAAGGAGACAGAGAAACAAATCTGCCTGGAAGATTTAGCTGTAAGGCTTGTTTTGTAAACATTCCATTTCCAAGATGGTTTTTGAGTGGTGAGCATGAGTGGATTAACAAGGATTTCCCTACCAAAAAGATATTCCTTGAACTTTGGCATCTTACTTCAGGCTTCAGACTTTGCTTTATCTATTCTAAAGGAGATCCTAACCAGCTTCTGCATATATTTGTTCTCAGTTCTGTGACTTCATACATAAGAGAAATTTACCAAATCCTGAGAGAGAGAAAAAGAACCGCAATATTTCATCTCACATTCATTTTATAGTTGAATTATTTGTTTGTATTGTTATAACAAGCTTATCTAATCAATATTTCATCAATCTCATCCCTTTGGTCAGATACAACGTTCAAGAATGACCTAATCGACCAAACAAATGAAATAATGGACCATTTGCCATAACTAGATAAACATCTTCAACAATCAAAGAAAGGATTAAAAAGTGTTTATGGACCACCCAAAGAGGTGGCAAAAATGGAGACTACTGGTCATTCCCGAAGACTTTGAAGCTCTAAATGGGAAACTCAAGAACTGAAAAAAGAAGCCCAAAACGGATGAGAAGAGACAAGCTGGAGCCTTTTGAGGCCCATATGTTTTGATTAAGACACTTATTTCTTATGCTTAGTAAGACAAAAGTCTGTTTTAAGTCGCAAAACAAAACAAAATAAAATACATAGGAAAATAATAATTATTGAATCTCAAAACACTAGACTTTGACTCTCCTTTTCATGGTAGACCCAACCCACCTTTCTTTTAAGACACTCATCAAAGACTTCTTTTTTATCACTCTCTCTCTCTCTAAGCTTTTCTTTTTTATTTTTTCTCCTCTCTCTCCTCACATTTCAGAGAAGAGGAGCTCTCACACATCACTCTCCTTTATCTATCTATACAGTGCTGTAGCGAATGAATGGGTTAGTCATTAGTGGGTGGGTGGGCGCTCTCTCTTTTTCTCCACTGCAAAAGCAAAGGCTCAAAGTTGTGATCTTTAACACTATAAGGTACACTTCTTTTTTGGGTTTCCTTTTCTCTTCACTTTTAACTGGTCTTCTGATTTGCTTGGTGCGTTTTTGCTTCCTTGCCATTCTACTTTGTTTTTTAGCATCTGGGTCTTTCTGGGCTTTCTTTTGGATGCTAAGAGGCGGTGTTTGATTTTGAGATCTATAATGAATCTTCTTTTGTGTGTTCTTATCTTCTGCGCTTTTGTTTGTGTTGTGCATTATTACGCCATTAGAGCAACCGCATTTTGAACGGTATATATCGATTTCGTTTTACTTTTGTATCCAAAGCTTCAGTTTTTAAAGGATCGACATTTTGATCTAAATAGCTGTGATTCTCTTACTTTCACGATATAGTTGTCAATTTCTTGCTGGATATCCTTTTTTTCTTTTTTCTAGACATAAGATTTGATCTATGTAGCATGTAGCTGTGAGCCTTTCTTTTAGCTTTTTTTGGATGGTTTTACGAAGTGGGTTTTATATTTTATCCTTAAATTTTTAGTTGAGTGGATATTTGGTCTTATTAAAGTAGAAGCTTCAGTACTTCAGTTGGCTTACAATTTATAATTTTTCCGTGTCATGTGGCAATTTAGTTATATTTGCTCTTGTAAGGAGTGCTCTATTCATCTAGGTTTAGAATTTAAGAATATGGATTATTCCAAAACGAAATTGTTGTCTGGTTTATGTTTTTGATTATATATGCTATTTGTTTGATATCTTGTAGTTGTAGAAAATTTAATTGCGTGGTGATGACTTTACCTTTTGGTCAATTGTAGAAGCTGTCGTACTGTGAATGGATTTGCGGATGAGATCAATTGGTACTGCTAATGGAGGGAGCCATTTGTTGATGCTTGGGGAGTAATGGGTTTGTACAACCCGATCTACTTAACAAGTCTGCTTTCTTTCGATGGCCTCAAAACCTGGTGTGAGAAGTTCCCCAGAAAAGCAGATGAAGCTCATTGGTAGTCAACCATCTGAAGGGAATTTTGGCCGGTCTTCACCTTTACAGATTACAAAGACAAGCAAATCTGAGCCAGTTACCCTCAGAAAGATACCTAAAAGTTCCCTGCAAATTGTATCAAAACAAGAATCTGTAGAATCTGCCAAGGACAAGAAATCTCTGAATTCTTGTGAAGCAGATTCTGTCAATTCTTTAGCTAATAAGGTAGATTCAAGTTTAACCTTGGGTGATCTGAAACAGGTGCCAGCTCATGTGTGCCCTGAAGTGAGTGAGTCTAAGGGTTCACTGGAAGATGTTGGTGAGCAAGAGAAGAAAACGTTAGAGCATATGGTTGGCCCAGCTTCAGCCAAAGTTAGTGATAGGAACAGCAGTCTTGCTAAGACCAGTGGAAGTGCTAAAATCAGTGACCGAGGTGATTATGTTGAGAGTGGGAAGAGCAGTATGTGCAGAGGTAGCACAAGCAGTGATGTGAGTGATGAAAGTACTTGCAGCAGCTTAATTAGCAGTGTCAACAAGCCTCACAAAGCAAATGATGCACGATGGGAAGCAATACAAGCTGTTCGAGCAAAAGATAGTGTTTTGGGTGTGGGCCATTTTAGACTGCTGAAGAAGTTGGGCTGTGGAGATATCGGCAGTGTCTATCTCTCCGAGTTAAGTGGAACAAAGTGTTATTTTGCAATGAAAGTGATGGACAAAACATCTTTGGCAAAACGTAAGAAACTACTTCGAGCTCAAACAGAGAGAGAAATACTTCAATCTTTAGACCACCCCTTCCTTCCTACTCTGTATACCCATTTCGAGACAGACAAATTTTCATGCTTGGTGATGGAGTTCTGCCCTGGAGGCGATCTGCACACTCTTCGGCAAAGGCAACCAGGGAAGCATTTTTCTGAGCAAGCAGTAAAGTAAGAAATTCATCCCTGCTTATAATGTCTAGATATGAAAAATGTGATTATTAATGTCTAAGCTTGTCATGCATGGTGTTGTAAATTGTCTAATTTTATTGAATATCTCCTGTTATCCTCCAAAGTATGTTTATTTTGGTTGTGTTGCTGTGAGCGTACATTCTATTTCATCAGAAAACCTACTTGTCTCATTCTGTGGGAAAAAAAAGAAAAATTGATTTTCTGCAGAAGTCTCCTGAGAAGTTGTAATGCAAATTAAAGTGTACAATGTGTCTAATTTAGCCCAAACTAGATCTTTTGTTTTATTGCTTGTAGGAAAGAATTAAGTAATCATAAATATTAATCGTTGTTCCAAGGATTATCTAGTAATTAGCTAATATCCTTGCTTAGTCTTGCCCTGCTTTGAACATCACTGAACCTATGTCTGTCTGGAGTTTTGAGAGTTCTAAAATTTAACCAACTGAAAACAGTGGTTCAAATTGGTTTACGATGAAAAGAGGTGGACACACATTTTTTTCAGTTCATTGCTTAATTTGGGAGGGTTTTGAATCTGGAATTTAGACAATGTAGAGAAAATCTGGACAACAGTAGAGAGAATCTAAATAGTAGTGGTTGTATATAACTCCCATTCTTGATCCTGTATCTGTTAAAATCAAAACAACCTTGCTGTCTTTTCTTGAAATTAGGTTGTAGCATTGTAATCATCTGACTCTCTCTATGCAGGTTCTATGTAGCTGAGATTCTCCTTGCTCTGGAGTATCTTCATATGCTTGGGATTGTTTACCGTGACCTGAAGCCAGAAAATGTTCTTGTGAGGGAAGATGGACACATAATGCTTTCTGACTTTGATCTTTCCCTCCGCTGTGCAGTCAGCCCAACAGTAGTCAAGTCATCTGCCCTCGAGTCTGAACCCTTTCGAAAGAACCCAGTTTATTGCGTTCAACCTGCCTGCATTGAGCCTTCGTGTATCCAGCCATCATGTATTGCCCCGACAACTTGTTTTTCCCCTCGATTCTTTTCAAAATCCAAGAAAGCACAGAAGCCTAAGAATGAAATAGGGAACCAAGTCAGCCCATTGCCAGAACTTATTGCGGAGCCAACCAATGCCCGTTCCATGTCTTTTGTGGGAACTCATGAGTACCTTGCCCCAGAAATCATCAAAGGTGAAGGGCATGGCAGTGCTGTTGATTGGTGGACTTTTGGGATCTTTCTATATGAGCTATTGTTCGGTAAAACTCCTTTCAAGGGATCTGAGAATAGGGCCACACTGTTCAACGTCGTGGGTCAACCTTTAAGATTTCCAGACTCGCCGGTTGTCAGTTTCTCGGCAAGGGATTTGATAAGGGGCTTGCTAGTGAAAGAGCCACAGCACAGGTTGGCCTCTAAGAGAGGAGCAACAGAGATCAAACAGCATCCCTTCTTTCGAGGTGTAAATTGGGCCTTGATTCGTTGCGCGAGCCCTCCTGAGATCCCAAAACCAGTTGAGATTGAGGGGAATTCAGCCCCAGCATTGTCAACTAAGGCTAAAGCTGTTGCTGCTGGTAATGCTGATCATAATAATTATTTAGAATTTGATTTCTTTTGATTTGCTCCTTGTTTTACTCGAGGAAAGATGTAGAGTTTCTAAAATGTTGGTGTGAATATTAGGATTCTCATGTTGTAGTGATCATATATATAATGTTGTTGTTTTAACATTTTCCAATTTTAATTTCAATGCTCATAATGTTTCAAGATCATGTCTTGTGTACATGATATGATACAATTTTGATGCCTTTGGCAATAAGCAATGCTTTTACTTTCTTCTTTCTTTAAGGATTTGATCTTGTGCCACAGGAAAATAGGTTGATCCATGATACTGCAATTGGCCTTTAAGATTGTTGGATCCATCTTGCCCAGTTAGCAAAAACTATATTGTCAGTTTTGCTGTTGGGCCTGAATAATTCGTCAAGTAGCTATATCGACATGAATCGAGTTGTTGCTTCTGCGATTGGCCTCAAAAAATGAACAAAAAAGTCAAGTCATCATCCCTTATTTTCTTTGCTACTTTTATCTTTTCTTTTTTCTTTTGAATTTATTATGGATAGTTGTTAAACCATTGCTATCTTTGGTTTAATTATTCATTTCAACCTTGTTTATTGACATCATTTTCGATGAAATTAAAGTTTAATCATGTTACTAACACTAATAAAACTACTAATTTTCAGTTATAACTTGATGCAATTCAACTTTTAATTAGATTAATTATCCGACGCGGTGGTTTTAGTCCATTCATGTAATAATGGAGTCCACACGGTTTTAGTCTATTGCATGGAGTCAACTCAGAAAATTGTTCCAAGTTTCCACGCAGAAAACCAAGCGCTCTTGCTGTCTCTCATTTTTCTGATTCCTTCCTAATTTCTACGTACATACAGGCAAACAAAACAATGCCTGTCGGAGAGGTTTTTCTCGGCGCATTCCTTCAGGTTTTGTTCGACAGATTGGCGCCGCATAAGCTGTCTCCCTTTCCATGCGAAACTGGCATACGTTCAGAGCTAAAGCAGTGGAAGAAGAAGCTGCTGATGATTCAGGCCGTGCTTGACGACGCGGAGGAGAAGCAAATGAAGAACGACGCTGTGAAAATGTGGCTAGACGATCTCCGAGACTTGGCTTACGATGTCGAGGACATTCTGGATGAATATGCTACTCAAGTTTTGGAGACCGAGTTAATGTCAAAACAGCCAGCGAACAGTTTTGCTGATTACTTTTCTGTTTTGAGTGACTTAAGTCCAAGTTCCTTGATTTCCAAGGCTAACATGGAGTCCAAGATAGAAGAAATAACCAGCAGATTGGAAGATCTTTGTGAACAGAGAAATGACCTCGGCTTGAAAGATATTGCTGGAGCGAGTTCAAGTAGTTTATGGCGACGACCGTCCAGTACATGTGTGCCGGTTGAACCTGCTGTTTACGGGAGAGATGAAGATATAAGAAAAGTACTTGAAATGGTATTAAGGGATGAAGCAAATGATGCCAAATTTCTCGTAATTCCCATCGTTGGCATGGCGGGAGTTGGCAAAACAACTCTCGCTAGGCAGGTTTACAACGAAGACGCAATGAAATATTTCAACCCAAGAATATGGGTTTGTGTTTCTTATGATTTCGATATTCTGAGAATCTCAAAGGCCATTCTGGAGTCAATCACGTTCTCGTCCTGCGATCTCAAGGATTTAAATCCAGTGCAGGTCAAACTTAGAGACGCAATAGCTGGGAAAAAATTATTGCTCGTCTTAGATGATGTATGGAAAATGAACTATGGCTCGTGGGAAGTACTGAAGTCTCCGTTCATGGCTGCAGCACCAGGGAGTAAGATAATTGTGACAACACGCAGCATGGAAGTTGCAGCAATTGTTGCTGGACCAACTAAATATTATGAACTGAAACTTTTATCAGATGACGATTGTTGGTCTGTGTTCATGAAGCATGCATTTGAAGGCAGAGATGTTGGCACAATTCAAAATTCAGAACTGATTCGTCAGAAAGTTGTTGATAAGTGCAGAGGCTTGCCCCTTGTAGCAAGTAATCTTGGTGGTCTTCTACACTCTAAGCTCGGCTATGATGAGTGGGAAGATATATTGAATGGCAAAATCTGGAATCTGTCGGATGATGATTGTGACATTCTTCCAATGTTAAAACTAAGCTATCGCCATCTTCCATCACATCTTAAGAGATGTTTTGCTTATTGTGCACTTTTTCCGAAAGGTTATGAATTTGAGGAGAAGGAACTTGTGCTTTTGTGGATGGCAGAAGGTCTTATTCAACCGTCAAAATATAAATCATTGGAAGACATAGGCAGTCAGTATTTTCATGATTTATTGTCAAGATCAATTTTTCAAAAATCTAGCAGTAGTCATGTATCATTGCACAACCTTGTCAATGATCTGGCTCAATGGGTTTCCGGAGAAACAATGTGTAGGTTGGATGAATTGGAGGTTGATTTGCAATCAAGAAGATTTGAAAGGACTCGTCATTGTTCTTACACTAGTGGTAATTTTGATGGCAAAAGTAAATTTGAAGCCTTTCAAGGAGTTAATGACTTGAGAACATTCCTGCCCCTGCCACCAGCAAATCCTAATTTTCGATGTTTCATAACTAGTATGGTTCTTTTTGATTTATTGCCCAAGTGCAAAAAATTGAGAGTTCTGTCTTTAGCAGGATATCGTATCAGTGAGCTACCTAATTCTATTGGAGGTTTGAGGCATCTACGGTATCTTGATTTTTCTAACACTAACATTAGAAGCTTACCGGAGTCAACGAGTTCATTATTCAACTTGCAAGTTTTGATCTTAAGAAATTGTTTTCAGCTAAAGAAGTTGCCTTCCAACATGAGAAATTTGATCAATCTACGCCATCTTGATATTACAGAAGCAAATTTAGTAAGGAAGATGCCATTGGGAATGAAAGAATTGAAATATCTTCGGACACTATCTAATTTTATTGTGGGTAAAAGTAGTGGGTCTGATTTGCAAGATTTGAAGAACTTAAAGTTGCTTGGTGGCAAGCTTTGCATATCAAGATTACACAATGTCACCGCTTCTGATCAGGCTGCAAGAGAGGCAATATTAAGTGACAAGAATAACTTAGAAGTCTTGTCATTAAAATGGCGTTCTGAGTTTGATGATTCAAGAAATGAGGAAGCAGAAAAAAATGTACTTGACATGCTACAACCTCACAAAAATTTGAAAGAGCTCGCAATCAGATGCTATGGAGGTACAAGATTTTCATCCTGGATTGGAGATCTGTCTTTGTCCAATATGGTCATCCTGAATTTGGAAAGTTGTATAAATTGCACTTCTTTGCCTTCACTGGGGCTATTGAGCTCGCTCAAAAACCTGACAATCAGAAGGATGAAGAGAATCAAAAGCATAGGTTACGAATTTTATGGGGAGAGATGCTCAAAGCCTTTTCAATACCTGGAGACTCTTCATTTTGAAGATTTGGAAGAATGGGGGATCTGGGAGCCTGTAAGAGAAAATGAGCACGTTGAAATTTTCCCCTGCCTCCAAGAACTTGTCATTTCATCATGTCCCAAACTCTCTGGAAAATTACCAGACCATCTTCCTTCATTGGAGAAATTGGTGATTTATTTTTGTGAGCAGTTGGTGGTCTCATCCTCTAGCTTTCCTATGCTCTGCAATTTGGATATTAATGGCTGCAAAGGAGTGACATGGAGGAATCCAAATGACTGCGACTCACTGAAATCTGCGAGACTTCTGAATATCTCAATGTTTGAGAATTGCTTAAGGCAAGATTTCCGGAAAGTAGAAATTATTGAGATTGGCGATTGTAAAGAGCTCATGTATCCATGGCATAAGAATGAGATTTGTCTTGAGAAGCAACATCAAAGGCTGCATAGCTTCACGTCCCTCAGAAAGCTTAGTATTGAAAAATGCAATGCTCTGACGTCTTTACCTAAGGGAATGAACCACACTACATGTCTTGAAAGTTTGAGAATTGAAGATTGTCATTCTCTTACATTCATTCTCAAAAGCCAGCTTCCTTTATCTCTTCAACTCCTGGATATAAAAAATTGTGAGAATTTGCGGCTTTTGATGGATGATAAATATGAAACTTACCCTTCTTCTTCTACTTCTTCATTGATTCAGCAGGAGTTTAATGTCGATGATAATAAAAGCCTCCAGTTCTTGCACATTGACCACTGCCCATCTCTTACATGCTTATCATCAACAAGCCAATTACCTGCAAAACTTGCGCAGCTTGAGATTCGCCATTGCTCACAGCTTACAACCTTGTCATCAGGAGGCCGGTTGCCTGCCAAACTCACACGTCTGAAGATCGAGGACTGTCCAGAGCTCACAGCCTTATCATCAAGAGGCCAGCTACCTGCAACACTCACCCATCTTGAGATTGATGATTGTTCAAAGCTCAAGAGCGTAGTAACAAGTGGTCAGCTACCTGAGGCGCTTGAATTCCTCCAGATTAAAAGGTGTCCGAAGATAGAGTTAATCACAGAGAAGTTTCACAATAACAAGTCTCTGAAAGAGATTCTGATCTCAAAATGTGAAAATCTGAAGTCAATTCCTGAAAGCCTCAGCACTCTTAGCAGTCTCACTGATATTTGCATATTTGATTGTCCAAGTCTTGTTTCCTTTCCAGAAGAAGGGCTACCCAACACCAGCTTAAATAATGTTCTAATCCATCGTTGTGAGAAGCTAAACGCCCTGCCTAATCGCTTGCACAGCCTCAACTCTCTTCTAAAATTAAGCATAAGTGAATGTCCAAGCATCATATCCTTTCCTGAAGAAGGTTTTCCTAGAAGCATTACATCACTTTCAGTCAAAGATCTCAATATCTACAAGCCGCTGAGCAAGTGGGGATTGCACAAGCTCACATCTCTTCGGGAACTTAAAATCAGTGGATCAGATGAAGTGACTTTTCCAGGAATGGAAATGATGCTGCCCACATCTCTAAATCGGCTCAGCATTAAAAGTTTCCAGCATTTGAAATACTTATCTTTCAAAGGTTTTCGCAGTCTCACCTCACTTGAATCATTGACAATCAGTGGTTGTCAGAATCTCATATTTTTTCCAAGCCTCCCATCCTCCCTTCTGCAATTATACATTAAAAATTGTTCTCTGCTGGAGAACCAATGCCAAAGAGATATAGGACAAGACTGGTCCAAGATAGCCCACATCCCGTGTGTTAAGATTGATGACAAATTCGTATACGATCCACAGGAAGAGGACTTATATTCTATCTCAGGTTTGTCACCATCCAACACTTGAAATATTTGTTGAAATGATTTAGAATCCTTTGTTAGTTTTGTGTAATTATTCCTTTGTCTTACACCGACTGAGTCACTAACTTATTTTTATTTTAAATTATCAGGTAGTTTGTAAAGGTGATTGAATTGTCGACACTGATTTATTGATGTGTCAAGAAGATGCTCACATTAATTTGCAAAAGTTTTGAAGTCAGGTAATCCATACTGTTTCTGTTTCTATATTCAGTATGTTAAGTTGAATTTATTACCTTGTATCTAAAATTTCATTCTAATTTATTTGTTTGTGTATTTTATTAGATGTTTAGACGATATTCAGTTTCAAACTCCGCATGATCTGGGAGAAGATGAGCATGACAGTATAGAAACTCTGTTTTGGTGTCAGGTACTTCAAAATTGTTTCATTTCATGTTGTGATATTAGTACAGATACTGAAATTTTGGCACAAGCACAGGATGACATGGCCTAAACTTTTCAGCTCAGATAAAACAGAGGACAAAAACAGAACTCACCACATTGCAAAATAAAGTGAAATCTAATGTGAGATAATGGAACT
The DNA here is from genome assembly GCA_035584115.1 of Cedrela odorata. NCBI lineage: Eukaryota > Viridiplantae > Streptophyta > Magnoliopsida > Sapindales > Meliaceae > Cedrela > Cedrela odorata. Next base: position 9,481,462 of record JAXCLQ010000005.1, on the reverse strand, counting down.
CTTAATTCATCTTGCTAGTTTGAATTAACCTCATTGTGCTTTGTTTGATTTAAATCTCAGTATCTCTATGTCATACTTCTAGAGAAGAAAAAATTCTCTACTGACTAGTAGATTGGATATAATTTTGTAAGTGAAAAAGGAAAAAAGAAAGGGAAACTCCCCCAGGAGCTTATTCAGGTTCACAAGTAAAATATCAGAAATTGTTGAGTACTTGTAGTAAAAATATTGCCACTTTTGCTCATTTGCTGTGACAGCTAATGTGAGGCCGACATCAAGCAGCACTGAACATAGATCTTAGCTTAAAGAGATTAAAATTATCAAGAAGATAATGACAAGTAATATTTTTTTCTTTTTGTTCTGTTTTGTTTTTCAGATTTATGTCTGGTGGGCGGGGAGCTGTTCTTCTAATAAGAAATGGAGCAGGTGTGAATGTGGTAGACAGTGGTATCCATCACTGTGAGAATCTAAAAGGCTTGCCAGAACACCTGCATTGCCTCATCTCTCTTATGGAATTATGCATAAGTAATTGTCGAAGTATCACATATTTTCCAGAATAAGGCTTCCCCACCAACATGTTATCACTTGAGATTCACATCTTAATATCTATAAGCCATTGATTGAGTGGGATTTGCATAAGCTTGCCTCTCTTATATGGCTCTTCATTGCTGGTTGTCCAAATGCAGTTTCTTTTCCTCAAGAAGAAATGGGAATGAAGTTGCCCACCTCCCTTACTGAGCTCACCATTGCAGAATTCCCTGAACTGGAATACTTATGTTCCTAGGGTTTTCAAAACCTTAATTCCCTTGGAACATTTTATCATCAGCAATTGCACCAAGCTTACATTCTTTCCAGATACCAGCCTGACATCCTCCCTTTTGAAACCATCCATTTCTAATTTTTCTTTGCCAAAAAAACAGTGCAAGAGTGGTTGCCAATTTTGTCACCTCATTCCATCACCATTCTCTATCTCGAGTTTATCAAATTCTAGCCTCTGATGGAAATCGGATGCTCAAATTGTTATACAGAATTTTTGAAGTCAGTATTACTTTGTCATTTCATTTCACTTTCGTTAAGTTGAATTCATTACCTGGCGTTGCTTCCAAAACTTACAATAATTTCTTTCCCCCTGTCCACTGTGTAGATCACCAGACAGTGTTAATCGTATTGGTGATTCTGGAGGGTTATGGGAAATTGGGAATCTTGCTGAAGTGTTGCCAATTTTATTTTATTTTTCATTTATAAAGTTATCATGGATTCTGAGTAAAAACAAAAACATATATGCTGTTTTAATTTCGAAACCATTGGGAACATTTTAAGAGGTGTTCTAAGTACTATAAACTTTCCCCTTACACCAATTCTTCAAAACCTTCAAACTCTTCCACTTTGCCTCTAGTTTCTGTTTCCAATCCAATAACTTGGTCAATTTTTGCAGCCCTCAAATTTGAAGATTATATATATTTTGGTAATTGTTATGTCCTTTTTACCAACATTGGATTACACCTTTTATTAATTCAAAGTCGGTTCCATCAAAGATTGTTGCCATTCAACAAAGGAAACAACACCACAACCCAAAACAAGAACAAAAGCAACGAAAACAGAAATAGAAATGGTTGTCAGGATGGAAGTATCCGAAGAGTTAAAAATGAACTTACTCTGTTTTACACATTGACCTGCATGGCCACATGGCTAAATCATATGGTTCCCATTATCATCACATCAGAAAATCTTCCAGATAGGGCCCCACTTATAGCTGGAAACTCTACAAATTCTTTTACAACCATGTATTCTTTTTGTCATGACAAGAGAATTGGACGACGCCGCATGTTCCAATGGCTCGTTGGTTGGTTCTAGTAATGCGATTCATATTTTAAAAGCATATAGAAATATTAATTTTTAAAAAAAATAAAAATAAAATAATAATTTTATTTAATGGACAAATTTCGATCATGGTATGCAAATATCCAATCTCGAATTATATTTTAACACTGTAGAAAAGATATTCCTCTTTTCAATGTGGCTCATGACACATTGTTCATTAAAATACACAGTAAATGCAATGGCAGTGGGGGCAAGGTGGTGGTGGGTTGTGTTACCTCAAGTCGACCCCACCTAATCAAATGGTTATAAATGCATCAAATATAGATCATCAAAGATTATGGTCATCAATCTCGATCTATGGTCATTAAATGTAGTAAATGTACCTATTTAATCTAAACGAAATTCTAACTATTATTTTTTAAAAAATAAATTTCACTTTGATTTTTGTTTACACAAATCAGCAGATTCTTTCCATTTTTGACCATTAATTTGTTTTTTCAAAAAACCAAATCTAGATTTCAAGATTCCTCTCTCTATATATACATCAATGTTTCTCTTAATCTCCGGAGATACGGGTGAAAGAGTTTAAATATTTATTCCATTAGAAGCACTGAAAAAGGCTAGAACAGACGAGAGGATAGTGAATTGAATCGGACCCAGCTGTGTTTTATCAAGATTTTATTGTAAAGTTTATTGCGTTGGGTCTATAACTTAAAGAGAAGACGAAAAGAGGATATGGGTATGGCTCATCAGGAAGCAATCGAGCAGTTTCAGACTTCAATGAAAGATGGTGAGCTTCAAGAATGAATTATTTTCGCTTCACATTTTGTTTGATCTTATTATTTGATCTGTGATAAATAACATATCTTTTTCTTCTTGGGTTCTAGTTTTTACTGTGGATGAATCACTCAAGGAGACATTTAAGGTTAGTTTCACTTTGTTTCTGTAAGTTCATGTGATCTGTTTTTTTGTTTGGATGCTGTGAAAATTAGTGGAGAGAGAGAAAACTGTGGCCAAAGTTTTGGTTTTTAGCTATTTGTACTCAAAAAATTGGAACTTGAGGACTTGACTGAGACTAATTCAATCATTTAGCTTATTTTATTTTTTTTCGTTATTTTTTCTCTTAAAGCTTTGATTACATAACAGTTGAGTTCTGATATCGATTTGATCTGTGTATGTACTGTTGGCTTTTTCATTATTGGTTCTGATCCATCTATTCTCAGACTGGTCTTTAAGTTGTGAACTTAAAGTTCATTTAATATTACCTGGTTTACTTTGAATATCTGCTATGTTTTTTTTTTTTTTTGGCCTTAAATATAAGTGCGCTTGTTGGCTTTTTCCATATTTTTTCTGTCCTTTTCTTTTTCTTTTTTTGGAAATTTTCATTCCCTGAGATCAAATAAAAATTGAGACCCTTAAATTGATCTTCAAAGTGGATTTAAATGCAGTAACATGACTAGTTTCACATGATATTGGAGTTCCTTGTTTTGTTGAAGTTTGGGTTTCCTTTTCAGATTTAGTGTAACTAGATTAATGAAGTTGCTACTACCACAGCATGTCTGCATAAGAGTGTATATATATTCATGATCTGCATAAATCATATTTAACTTTAATTTCGTATTGGGATCTCCAGAATGTTCACCAAGGCAATCCAACTGAAACATTGGTGCGGTTTCTTAAAGCAAGGGACTGGAATGTCTCTAAAGCCCATAAAATGGTTAGATCCTTTTACATCAATTACAATGTTGCTAATTTTAAGTTACATATTCTCCTTAAAATCACATTTATCTGCGTCCTTCTTTAATCTTTTCTAACAGTGTTCAATTGACTCAGTTGGTTGATTGTTTACATTGGAGGATAGAAAATGAGATTGACAATATATTAATGGTGAGTTTTTTTTCCCCAAAACTCATATATCTACGATTTTTTCTTTTTTTGGCTAAGAGTGAGATGGAGGCTCAAGCAGAGATACTTCTTTAATTATAAATGCAATGTAAGGAAAATAAAATTATTTTTTTCAGATGCATTATGAGTTGCACACCAAACATGAAGGAAAATGATCACCATTACTGTTATTCTTCCTTGTGAGATTCTCAGGGGGGTGACATGGATGTGTCCCTAACCTTTAGCATTTTGGTATTACATGCATAAACAATAAAAACGAAGTTCCAGATTATCACCCAAAACTTTCTCATCATTGAAATGTAGTTTTGAGTTATATTCTCTGTTTCTCTGAGTATAAGATAGTCCGTAGTCATGAAGGTGAAACAATCTTGTGCTTATTACTGTGATCACTTAGTTATTCCACTATTGTTTTTGCTTTCTGTTTGCGCAGAAACCAATTATACCAGCTGAATTGTATAGAGCAGTGCGAGATTCTCAGCTTGTGGGTTTATCAGGTTACTCAAGAGAGGTATTGTCATGTGAAAATAAATTATTTTGTCTCTTGATATTTATTACTGTGGTCCTGCTATGGTAGCAAACCTAAATGGGTTTGGCCACTCAAATCCTGTTTTCTTGTGATGGTCTAGTTGAATTTATTGTTGCATTTATAGCCTTTTTATGGTGCTTAATCACTTATAACTTCCCACTTATTGTTTTTATTAAAAACATTTCAGGGTCTTCCTGTAATTGCCACTGGTGTTGGGCTTAGTACATATGACAAAGCTTCTGTAAGGAATTAGTCTGTTTTCCTTTTCAGTGTGTGATATATAGAAATTTTTGTTTATGGTCCTTACCATTATAATTTCTTTTTGCTTCAGGTGAATTATTATGTACAGTCACACATTCAAATGAATGAATATAGGGATCGTGTGGTATTGGTAAAAATATCCTTTATGAACTTGAAATTACTTGTTCATCATTGTACTCTACAATATTTTGTGGAGTCTAATTTGCCTCGTTTATGATAGCCTTCTGCATCAAAAAGGTATGGACGGCCCATCAGCACCTGTCTGCAGGTTTTAGATATGACTGGCTTAAAGCTGACAGCATTGAACCAAATAAAGGTATTGCTTGGTAATTGAAAAACAATATATTGTTGTGTTACAGATAATTCTTGAAAGGATGGAAGGAAAAATAAAGTATAAATACCTATAAGTGAAACAATTCATACTTTTAATTACCATCTTTTTTGTTCAAGCTGTAGCACTGAAACAAAACTCTGAGGTGGCTGCCTTGTAAAAGCTCCTCTAACAATCTTCTAGAATCTGGATATACAAAAACACACTTAAAACTTCATGACTTACTTTTCGATGCATTGATTTAGAAAATTCGGAGATGTTTGTCTTCTCTCTCTCTTCAGAAGCTTGTTTAGACACCCAACTGTTTAAACATTTGAAATTCTTCAAACACAATTAATAGAAAATGAAAAGAGAGATAGCTAATTCTTTTTAAAATCTTTTCTTGGAACCAATAATATTCTGACATTTGTTCTATTAATGCAGTTAATGACTGTTATATCTACAATTGATGACTTAAATTATCCAGAGAAGACTGAAACATACTATATTGTCAACGTCCCATATATATTTTCAGCATGTTGGAAGGTTTGTATTTATCATCATCTATGAATTAAAATAAATTCCCCCTTCTGCTCCCTCCCTCCCATCTCCCATCCCTGTTCTGTTCCATTCTATTTGCTCCCGGAGACAAGATTAAATTGTAATAGTTTGGATGCTGGCAGGTTGTAAAACCTCTTCTGCAAGAAAGAACAAAAAGGAAAGTTCAGGTGCTGCAAGGTAATGGGCGAGATGAGTTGTTGAAGGTAAGGCAGTTTGTCCCATTTATTTTCCTTTCTCCACATTTAGGTTCCAAACTTCAAATTTATTTTTGTAAAATATGAAACACTGTAAATCTTAAATCTGTGGTAATTCAGGTCATTACTTTAATTGACATAATGATGTTTTCAAATAACTAGTGGGATTCATTTCTTTCTTTTAGTGTACTCCAAAATGATGCTGCTATTTAAGTATGACGTTCCATCAATTAAACAACGCTTATTGAGGAAGCTTTTCTGATGGCCTTTTTTCCCCACTTCTCGTTAATTACTTAAAAGTAACACTGTGGATATAATTTTCTAGCCGCTTGCATTTGCTTCCTTCATGGATAGCATTGCAAAGATATTGTTTGATAAATAATCAGACTTTTGACACTATTGATTTGCATTCTTCTATGCAGATAATGGATTATGCATCGCTCCCACACTTCTGTAGGAAAGAAGGGTCAGGTTCATCTCGGCATAATGGGAATGGAACTATTGAAAATTGTTTCCCTTTAGACCATGCCTTCCACCAACGGCTCTACCGTTACATCAAGCAGCAAGCTGTGCTTATGGAGTCTGTATCACTAATCAAGCATGGTTCATTCCATGGGGATTTCCCTGAGCCAGACCCTGAAGACGCCAAGATCGCCAAGACCATAGAATCTGAGTTTCACAGGCTTGGGGATAAGAATGGCCTCATTAACACATTGAATGGTCTCAAAGTTGACGAGTAATGAGAACTTAGATATTACTAATTGCACATTTGAGTAGGGGAAGGTTCACCGGCTTGATGCAGCTTGGGATGAATGACAGGTGGATGTAATAACTAATTTGGTGTAGCTTGACCCTTGCCACCTTAGGGTGGATTAATATGTTCCTACATTTGTTCAAAAGTGGAAACATGAGAGCATGAGAAGGCTCTTCTGATTTTTAAACGCTTAGATGTTATTGTATACGTATTCTATGAATCAAATACAATGTATCAGAAGAACCTGTAGAATCCAACACCCAGTCAATTCTCCAATATGTTTGACCCTTTACTACCAAAACCAAATTGGATGATGCCTCAATTTGATGAGATTTTGGATAACTTCAATTCATATACAAACTGCAAGTTTGCTAAAAGCATACATAAGAAGAAAGAACAAGGAACTTCTTCAAGTACCTTTTCTGACAAATTTACATATCTGACCAATGTGTTTAGTTCAAGCCCTTGCCCTTAATATCGGGAAGGGTCTTTCTTCCCATTCATTACATTATAACAAACCACTGCCATTCAGGATGCAAGAGAAGGTGCTTTGAGCCATTATAGCAGTAAACAATAACAGATACCCCCCATTGAAGTTCTATCTCAACTGTTTGTAGCAATTATAGGCAACGGCTACAGACACAGCAGCACAAGCAACGGCGAGAGCTGCAAAGGTATCTTCACGCTCCCAACTCTCAAACCAAGTTGGCATGGCACAAACCTTGCGTGTAAAAACCCCTTTGCCACTGCTCTTTTGGGAAACTAGTTTCTTGTTGCTTTTCTTCTTTTCCATAGCCACCTTCATTGCCGTCTCATCAGCATCTGGATTATCTATTTTTTCTAGTAAGACAGGGTTCTGACAACAGGAGTCTCCATTTTCCTGGCAACAGCCTATAACCTCGGCTTGAGATCCACAAGCTGCAGTGTTTTCCTCATTTAATTGTATCTGTGTCATATCTTTACTGCTGCTCTTTATGTTGGTCTCACCATTTAGTTGAAACCTTAGTTCTTGAGATCTCTTCTGTTCTTCTGCTGACAAACCCATCTGTCCCCTGAAATCAGCATTTCCATTAAAAGCTACATCACATATTTTGTACTCTTTAAATTTAAAAAAAAAAAAAAAACACCCTCTCTATGTTCACCAAGTTCTAAATCGTGGACTACTGCCAGACTTTTAACATATTTAATACTGAACAATATGACATGGAAACAATTAAAGAAAATGAGGATTGATTTTTTCACAATTTTATCTACATACAAAAGTTGAACATCCAGACTACCACTTCTTTTGAATGATATACCAATGGCATAACACATCATTCAGATTAAAGAACCAAAAAGATTTACTATGAGATCCTAATCTATAGTTAAACCTATACCAAAAGCACAGTCAGCTCATCTGTAGTCTGCTCCAGCGTATACTAAAAAGATTAATGCATGTAATAAGGATATACCACAAAAGCTAGTCCACAAGCTTGGAAACTTAAGAGACAGAACTGGGAAGAGAATTACCTCCACAGCCAGTCTACAATCTCTCCTTTCCCTACATGCTGCTCAAGCAATGCAGGCACATCATCTGGGGTAACATACCCATACCTGCAAAAATCAAGAATAAAATATCCTTCAAATGGCTAAAATAACCTATGACATGTATACCATATTGGGCACACAATGATTAGTAATACCTTGTGAAAGCTAACAAATTATACAAAACTAAAAGTTGTATTAAAGCAATCAAGAAGCAGTGGATTTTCCCTTACCAGTCCCCAGTGACTTCACCAGTGATATTCGATCCAAAAATGATGACGTTCCCAGCATACTTATGTCCCCCAATGTGTGAGCATGGGCTAACAGACACTTTACCCTGAATACCATGAGTTTCTATCTCTTCTTTGAACCTACTAACTAGTGGAGGTCCACAAACTCCGCAGCAGCGATCCCGGGACGCATGAGAACATACAAATACATACCAACCATTCAGTTTTTCAGGTGTTCCAGGGAGCCATTCACCGTCCTTCACAAGCACTTCTTCGACAAATGTGTCAACATCAAAATGAGTCAATCTCCTGCATCATTTGGTGAATCAAAATCAGCATTAAAGTGGAAATGCAAACATGTAGGAACAAAGAACCTAAGAAAAAGTTTATAAAGATATTTGTAATTGACCTGTATCTGATCATGTCAGGAAAAATTAATACATCCCCATTTGATGTCTCAGTTCCATCATGCCCCTCACATATTGTCAAGCGGGTCTAGAGGAAAAAAGGGAAAGTGATAAGAAGAATAAGATTGTCAACCTCAGCAAAAAACATGGGAAAAGAAGCTAAACCCAAGAAAACACAGAAATACCATCGTCAAATAATTCTCACAGTTTTCCAAAGTAATTCATTTGTGTGCAGAATCTACCTATTACACCTTTTCCCTATAAAAGAAAGATGCATGCAATTGACCATAGGGCTTCCAACAAGTGGCTGACCAACAATATCACTTTTGAATTTAGATCAAGACCATAGATTACCAAATAATAAAGCCCAAAAAGTTAACCCTACCATTTCGAAGGAAATCAATACAATAACTTTTTTCCCTTTATACAACTTTAGGGATAGTGTTTGGCATTCTTCATCGCACACCAAAGGAAATAATTCTACATATAAATACAGACAAACAATGAAATCTGTTCACAATAGCAATTAAAGATCTAATAAGTACAGTACACTGCATCTTTTTAGTTTTCAAGTACATTAAATACTTAGACCAAGTTGATCATGAGCAAAAGCCCCATCATTGAAGGTAATCACTAGAATAGTAATTTCAAAAAATCCACTTCTCGTCAAAAATCGTAATCTTCCAAAAGTAAAGTAATCAACTCCAAATTTGTTGACATTGCTTGACTTCCCATATGCAGTTCAGTTGGAACCATATTTGAAGAAAACATATATATATATATATATTGAAGAGATATACAAGCACTAAAGGAAGAATCCTGATTGCTGAACTGTTTCCCTTTGCTAATCTCAAACACTGAACCCAAGATCATTCAATTCAAAAGGAGAAAAACTGATTGTTAATATATAAGCAATTCTACACATCATTCAATTCTGAAGGAAACTTTCTTCGAGAACTCAAAATACAAATCAATCATCCCCATCTTGAAGAATCTAACCTTTCTACAAAACTCATTCACAAATGGAAAATTATTTTGAAAAAAAAATACTCTTTATTTGAAGAAACATCACACTTCAAGATCACCGAAATAAATAAGAAGTTCAAGTCAAAATTCAAACCAGATGATACTAAATCACAAAACTAAAGATCATCCCATAACACAAGTGATTTGCAAAACAGAAAATTATACTTCAACTAGCAAAATCAAGACCAATGCTCATTCAAACTCAAACAATCAACAGATAATCACCCTCAAACTTCAAGCAATCTGCCGATTAAGAAATATTCTCAAATCATCAAGAGTAAAACCACCCACATTAAAATTTGAACCATAAGCACCAAAGTTCTCCTAAAACTAGCAAAATCATTGAAGCCCAAGAATAAAAATGACCAAATAGCTTCTCAATACACTACCAATCCACCAACCATAGAATACTTTCTCCAATTTACCATAAACAGGCGCTCTCATATAAAAATCTAACCAGAAACCACCAGCACCATCAATAAACAAACCTCCAAAACCTATATCACTTCCCTAAAACTAAAGCCAACCCACAAATAGAACCAAATCGAACACTTTGAAATCGCACTTAAAACATAATGAACACACGTTTTTCACATCAAATCACTTCAAATTTGAACCCCGCAGAGCCAAATAAATCTCTTCTCAAAACAAAACCCATAAAAGAATCACCAAACCCTTTTTCTTTTCTTCAAAACCAACAGCAACTCATTTCAGATCACCAAAAACGAAATCAAACTTTTCAAGTCACCAAAAAAAACAACCAATTGACAAAAGCATGATCATTCCATTTCAATTCACCAAATATAAATGCAATCCCTGTCAAAATTGAAGCAGAATCGCTCCTCAAAACACAATTAGTCTAGAAAAGACCAAATACCCATAATAAATAACAGAAGATAAAACCAATACACATAATCCAGATTGAATCCCAAAAGAAGCAACAATCACCCAAAAATACTCTTGAAATAAGAACCAAAAAAAAAAGGGAAAAACATCAGTTCATTTCACTTAAAAGATGAAAAAAAAACATAAAATTACAAATAAAAACACATTTCTTCCTTTCACAAGAAAGACCACCAAATCAAACACTTCAAAGCCCACAAAACCAGACATAGAAACACAGACCTCTCTTTTCATATAAGGCTTTCGAGCCCCCACAGCAGCAGACAGCAACCTCGGCAAGCGATCGAACTCCGCAGCCTCGATCCTCGGAGGCCAGACAGACGGGTTTTTGTAACACAAAAACACGTGGCGCTCATAAAAGTCCACCGTACCGGCAAGTTGACACAGCCTGAACTCGGGCCTAGAGAATCCGAACTCAGCATCAAGACTACTGTTACTGAGAACACTTGCGCTGCTGCCCTCGCCCAGAATCGTGTCGTTTTGGAAGCTGTTGGAAGCGCTCCCGATTAGAGACGCGTTTGATGGGTCCGTATGGAAACTGTCGAGCTGGTCTGAGACTGTAATTGGAGAAGATGATGCGAAAGTTAACTGCTCGTCTCTGTTGCTTGACATTCTTCTTTGTCAAAGAGACACAAATTATGTTGTGTTTTAAGAGTTACTTATAGTGGCTTAGGAAGTGGAATATGTGCTGAAGCTTGAGCTGAAAACAAGACTTTGTTCGTTTCCATTTTGTTTTAGTTTCTAAATTATTTTTTTGCGGACACGTGGCATGATGGGGGTGTTTCTGATGTAGATTGGGCTCTCTTTTTTGTTAAAAAATAAATTTTTTGAGAGAAGAAAAGGAAACAAACAAGGATGTTAGAGTAGAATTGTTTTGAAAAGCGTTTGGGATAATGAATGTGATTATTATAAACAAAATGATATTCTCCATTACAACTTTCATTCGCTGTAATGGCTTCAATTTTGGGCCCCATCACTCGAGGGGTGGCATTGCGGTAGATTACTAGATTGATTGTTGACTTGTTAACAGCTTTAAACAGGAGCTAATGGTATCTGCTGAAAATATAAGGAAATAGCGTAAGCTCACTTTCGCTCTAAATTTTCATTAATCTAGTCCATATACAAGATCCACGATCATAGTTCCATGAGCTTACATGAAAAGGTTAAACTTACAAGAGCTTAGCCAACAAGAGATCAACACTTTCAGGAATTTGCTTCCAAAGCTCAAATATTGGATTTCATTTTTCTTCCTCAAACAGCCTAAAAAACAGAAATTTGAATGCACTAGTCTCACATGTACACACAAGAAGGGTTTGAACATATTTCACCCTTGACCATTCATAATCACTCAAAAGTCTGGCAAATAACTCACACTGGCTTTTCACCAGGCAGGAAAGATGGTGACCCACCTTCAATTTGGTTCTTTTTTCGATGAAAGATGCCGCTGATATTAGGCAGATGTGTTTTTTTCGAGAGAGAACTCTTCTCTTTTTCCAACTTCCTAACCTCTATAACTTTTTCCGACAGGTTCTGCTGTTGAATCCTATAGTGGTGTGGTGATGATTTTTGAATCCTATAGTGGTGTGGTGATGAATCTGATGACAACTCTGTTTCAGCCAAAATCCTCGCTGCAGCTTCAGCCGCCTTCGTTTGCTCTCGCTCACGCCACCTTCGGAGCTCTCCCTCTACAGCCCTCTTGGCTGCTTCAGCCATCTCTGCCCTCTTTACAGCATCTTCAGTTGCAGCCTTCATATCCTCAATCTCCTTCTGAGTTGCCTCTAACTTCTTCAGGGCCTCATTTTCACTAGCCTTCACAGCTTCCACCTGAGCCATGGCAGCAGCCACTTTCATTTCTGCCAATGTGTCAGACTCCTCAACTTTATGGCTCAAAGACTCAAATTCTTCTCTTGAAATGGTTATCTTGGCTCCAGATTCAGAAGTAGATGCACGAGCAGCATTAGTTCTCTCAGACAACGTCTTAATCTGATCAAGGGCCCTTACCTCTGCTCCTTTCGCTTCCTCAGCTTCTTCTAGAGCAACTCTCAGTTTCTTCTCTGCTTCTTCAAGAGCAATTTTAGTGGTTTCAGCTTCCTTCTTCAACTCCATAGCTTTATTCTTCATCTCTTCTGCTTCTTGTCGTGTATTTTCTGTTTCCAAGGATAGCTGGTGGAGTGTTGAGAGCATTTCTTCAGAAGCACCTCTTATTTTGGCTTCCTCAGTGAGGCATGCTTCAAGCTCAGACTTAGTCTTCCTGAGTTTGACATGCAAATTTCCAGCAATTGATTCTGTTTCAGCTTCCTTCTCCTTCAGTCCAGAATGTTCTTTCTTCACATTCTCAAGCTCCACCTTAAGAGACTCCACCAAGCTTCGCAGGGAGTTTTCCTCCTCTGCAACTTTCTGCAATGACCCCTTAGCATCATCCAACTCTGAAGTCACAATTCTCACAGAATCTAAATCAGAAGCCTTTGCATTTTCCGTCTGCTTCTGCAAAGCTGCAATCTCATTCATTGTTTCTTTCAATTGTGCTTCAAGATTCTGAGTGAGTTCAGGATCAAACTGGTTATCCAAAGCAAGCAATTTCTTGGATGACTCTTCCAGGGTTGCTTTATATGACTGCCTCAGAACATCCTTGTCACCAAATACTTTCGCTTGCTCTTGCTGAGCCTGTAGAGTTGCAAGTTTCACTTGCCCAATAGATTCCTGCACAGCTGAGATTTCCCTAGAGATCTCACTAACTCTCTCCACGTTTGCTTTAGCTGAATTTTCCGCTTCTGCTGCAAGATTGAAAGCAGCAACTTTTGCTTCCAAGGTTGCATCGCAGTCCTGACGAATTTTCCTCAGCTCTTGCTTTGCAGCATCAAGTTCAGTAATCACATTAATATACTTCTCCCTTTCAGTTTCTAAGTCCTGTTTCCTAGCACCATCAAATCCAGGAGGGTTGCTACAATTTGATTCCCCAACCTGCTTTGCCAGGTTCTTTGCTGCTTCTGTTGCCTTAATAGCAGACTCTTTGGATTCATTAATAACATAGAGTTTGTGAGACAAATCCTCAACAGTTCTTTTTGCCTTTTCAAGCTCAACAAGTGCTTGGGCCTTAGTATCTTCGGCATTCTTTAGTTTTTCCTTTAACTTGTTCAGCTCTTTTTGAGCCAGGTGAAGCTGTGTCTCCTTCACCAGTGCTCTCTGCCATTGAAGGAGCAAAAACAAGTAAATTCCTCAAACTGAAGCCGAGTAAACTATCTATATACTGCAGAATAGAAATTAAGCACCTACTAGCAAGTTGAATAGAGTGAATACTAATTATCATGAAATTTATCAGTCAATAATGAAAAAATTAAAGCAGCAACAAAAAGGTAGCGAATGCATTTTGCTTCTCATTCAAATTCAGTTTACTATATCCAGTATTTTGTGCAAGCGTAAAACCTCAATTGTTTAACGGTCCAATGACTGCAGTCATTCCAGGCTAAGAAAAATCGAACTGTTATAAATTGAGTCAGTAAGGCTGACAGATATGACTCAATTTCTACCAGTTAAGATTAACCATAATTCATTGATGTATAAAACTGCGTATGTGTAGATAGAAGCTCAAGCAATATGACAAAACAGAACAAACAGAAATACCTCGGCAGAATGAGGTTTTGCCTTCTTGATGGCAGGTTTTTCCCCTGAGAAAGCACCCTCACCAAAGAGAGTGACAGCATCCTTAACAGATTGAAATGGTGCACTGGTGTCTATCTCTCCCACCTCCACCCTATGGGGGGAGTCTGTAACATTTTGACGTCCCTTTGCTACCATACTTGCTTTATTTTTTTATTGTTATTGTTTTGAGAAACCTGCCTGCTGGAAACAATCAAAAAAAAAAAAAAATGAGACTCATTCAAAATGAATCCAAATATATCATGACCAAAATTTCAGAAATAGAACTGCAGAACCCTAATAGTGCAGGCCACAAATAAGACCCTAGCCTACTCTATATGAATTAAGAGCTGGTTTGTATCTCATCCCGAAGCATGTGTCCATTAATCAGAAAACATAAAATCGAAGTAAGAAAATCCCTGAATAATACAGAACCTAGGACTTTATCTTCATCTACTTTCCAATTCCAAACTGCAATTATGCTAGCTTCAATCCACAAAATTTGTTGACTTCAGTAAAATCTCAAAAATTCCAAGTTCATGCTGCCTGAAAATCACTGTGAGCCCTAAGCCCCATCAAGTTTGGCCGTACGCGACCACATTCATTTCCAAGACCATTTCACACTTCCTCAAAACTCAAATCAGATTACCGTAAACTCAACCATAGACAATATAGAAACAAAAGATAGAAACAAGAAGTAAAAGAAAAGTTATCAAACCCATACTAAGTAATCTTTTAAGTATATCACAAATATAGTAGTCGGATAGCTGAAGAAACAATCATAAGTGCAAACTTACCAATATTTATCACTTCTTCTAGAAAATTAGTCCAAATATCATCAAACTACTCTTCAGATAGTATTTCCCTTTGTATCGATCAGAAATTCAAGCTCAAACCTCAACTCAACGGCAAACAAACAACGAATTATCATAAAATTTCTATACTTTTCGCAATAATTAACAACTCAAGACAGCAAAGAAAAAAAAAACATGTCACATCAAGAAAACAAAAGAAATGAAGCTCAAATTACACGCAAAACAACAAAGAGTCTAAAAAGACTAATAAACAAACACAAATAAAGCTAAAAGACACAGCTTGCAAACATTAAAAGAGTAAGAACGTACCTTTAGTTGCTAGCCAGAAAACCCTAGACATAAACCCTAGAAATCATTAAATGTCAAAAAATCGAGCAAGCTACTGGTGAAAAAATAGCAGTCTTCACATGTTCAGTCAATCTTGAGATCAACTTCACCGATCCTCCTGCTTTCCTTGAAAACTCAAAAATAATATTAAAAAAAACAAGAAACCCTTTCAATCTTTTAACTCAGAGAACAAAACCCACCAAGGAGATTCTCAGTGGCTCAAGAATCCCTCAGAAATGAAAATTTTCTCGCCCAAGAAAAATTGTTTTCCTGGAAATTTTTCCGGGTTGAAATCAAATGGGTTTTTTCTTTTCCCAATAAACTGCAAGAGTAGCAATCTAAGGGCAGACGGGGTCGTCTTCTGTACACCAAGAGAGACTTTGCAAATTCGAAAGATGATCAGGGACAAAATGTTATATCAGCCAAATCAGTGAAGAGAGAGAAAGACGTGACATTCTCCGCTTTACCTTTTCGGGACGGGACAGTTGTGACTTTCTCGATAAACGGAAGGGTAGTTTCGTTTAGGATGTACAACTGGCAGAAGCAGGAGAAGCTATTAACAATTTAACATCAATGTGTTTAGATACTAAATTTACCATGGAATCAATAATGAGGTTGTGAATGTGAGAAATGGAGAGTAATTTTGTCTAGAAAGTACAAGCAAAAGAAGCATAAGGGGAAATTTAGATAGAGAGAAAGGAAGTGCTAGGTCAGCAAAGGGGCACCGGCCAAGACAAACAATTAGTGGTGAGTGGTGACAATGACCAAATTATAAAAAGAAATTTTGGATTGAAATGTGCTTTCCCTTTTGGATTTTGTTTCTCTCTCTCTCTCATAATATAAAAGTTTGGTTGTGGGGTATGGATATTCTTTCTTGATCTGTCAATGCCTTTGAGATATGCACATTCATTGACTAATACAACTATGATCTTCATAAATATTCAATCAATACATTTAACCTAATGTGATGGGTAATCTTTGAATTGGTATACAAGATTTGATATTCAATTTTTGATATAATTAAATTTAATATAAGAGATTTTTAAACTTTAATTGATAATTTAAGTAAATTTAGGTCAAAAGAAAAAGTTTTACTACCAATATTGGTAACACCTTGTACAAAAAGAAAATCAAGCTTAAATGATATTATTATATATGTGAGTGTGATTTTTTTTTTTAATTTAGTTATTTTTTACTTAAATGGAGACATCAATTTTGATATAGTGATGGATACAATTTAATGATAGATAGAAATGCGAAGTTAACAATATTAAACAATGACGTTGAATTTTAACTATTAAATTTATATAAATTACGATTTAAAATTAATTTTATTATTTTAAATAAAAATTTTAAGTTAAAGAAAAACTACCTTAATTGAGTTTATTTATTTTTAATAAACATAATTATTCATCAATAAATATTTTCATTATAATTTGATAATAATTTTTTTAAAAAAAGTATATATTAAATATTATATCGAAAATTAGAGAAATATTTTTTTAAAAAATATATATTATAAAATAATTTTAAATGATAGAAAAGTGTGAAGATAGTGATGTTTTTACAAGCCCATGATTGAGAAATGGGCCCAATCTTGGACTCTCTCCCCTTCGGCAATTTGAAAGTTCCCAAAAAAAAACATGCAGATCCATCTTGCACCTTGCAGTTGCATGTTCGCCACGTGTCAGCATCCCTTGAAACTGGTCAACTATGACTTTAGCATCGGTTATAAACTCGACACATCACGTAACAACTGACAATTGGCATGAATACGATTATTTGTATTTTCTACCAATCACAAAAACGAATTAGTGAATTGTAATTTATAATTTGTAATGGCAGCCGTAAAAGAAGCGTACGATTCTGAGTGTTAGAAGAAGCCGAGACACCACCCACAAAGGATGATACGTGGCAGTTGCAGAGACAATATGATGATCATGACAGCCAGAAGGATCGGATGGTTGAGAATGTATGTAGACAATGATGGTTCGGTAGATTTGGCTGATAATTCCCTTGCCATGAAGTAACAAGCCGACAGCTTCATGTGGGTACACTAGATATTTATTTATTTATGAAAAAACATTTAATTATGCATGAATAGAAACTAAGAAAATGAAGAGGTATTACAAACACAATTAATAATGTTGATGCAGTGAATTTTGTTTTGGAATTCAGTGTAATGTAATTATCTTATTTATTTATTGGACTACTCTATTACCTAAAATTAAAAAGAATATTAAGGATAAATTCGGTGATCTAATAAAAATTTTCTGATACTTAAATTAAAATAAAAATTTGATAGAGAAAAATGACAACAATTAGATAGTTAAAATTTAATTTGTCTTGTCTGATTGTCTTTTATT
>JAXCLQ010000005.1:9436371-9456396 GCA_035584115.1 Cedrela odorata | reverse complement strand
TCATGTTCAAGTCTATTGTTTTAGCTTCATTTGCATGCCTAATGCCTATATATATATAGATTGTAAGAATAACATATCGTATTACGGGTGTTTGTATGAAAATAACAAATAATCCCAGCCCGAAAAGGGAACCGACCAGCCACCTCATTGCTGAGATATTACAGAATTTATTTCTTCTTGAACCCCAGAGACAATGGTGAATGAATTTTTAAGATTTTTTGTTAAATATTAATTGATGCATTAGATTGATTAAATTATTATTTTTGTAACAATTATTTTATTATAATTTGATAATTTAAATATTCAATTATTGCTTTAATTTTTTTTTTAATTTTATTCTTATTTTAATATAGGAATTAGAATTAATTTTTTTTGTGTAAATATAATAAAATATAAGAATTGAGATTATATTAATATTTTAAATTTAGACTCAAATTAATAAATTAAACCGATGAGAACTGACAACTGTCGATTTGAGTCGAATCGATTTACATTTTATTATGTTTAAATCGGTTTAATCTATCTCAAAATCAACGATTTTAGATCTCCAAACTGAAATTGCCCCCACCACTACTTAGTGACTCGGGCCCTAAGGTGAAATATAGTCTACAGGCAAACCTTCAAGGATAGGCTCTTTCAAAAGTTCTTCTTCTACCTCACTTTTCTTTTTGTCACTTAGAAATCTGTGTATATAAAACATTAGTTCTCATGCTAGAACATCTCTGTCTTATATAAACTAACGTTGAAAATAGAGATATATTACATGGAAAACAATAATTCTGATCTATATTGAACTAAACATTGGAATTGGAGACATTTATATATAGCTAGCTGGCTAGAGATACTTAATAATGTTATCAGTAATGGCATTCGATTATCCAACACAAAATCTGAGCGTTTATCTCTCTGATGAAGAAAAGTGTACATGACTTAGAAGAAAAATCAAAGGCTCTTGCAAGTTGTACTTATGAAAGCAACACCCAATGGGGGAAGGAGGTCATTATGATACAGAACAGTATCTAACTTTTATATGTATTATGTATTGTCACTGCCCTGAATCGTGAAATGCTTGATTGTAGATGGGTTTGAGATATGGTTGTCCAGTAGAAGATATGATAACAGGAATATCAATTCAATGTATAGGATGGAGATCGGTGTATTTCAATCCAGAAAGGAAAGCATTCTTAGGTGTTGCACCAAACACATTGCTGCAGGCGCTTATGCAGCTCAAGAGATGGTCTGAAGGCGATTTTCAGATTTTGCTTTCCAGGTACAGTCCTGCTTGGTATGCACATGGAAAGATTAGCTTAGGCCATCAATTGGGATATTGCTACTATTGTCTCTGGGCTCCAAATTGCTTGGCAACACTATTTTACTGTTTTGTTCCTTCACTTTATCTTCTCAAAGGAATTCCCATGTTTCCGCTCGTTTGCACCTTGGTTATCATCAAACTGTTTGTTTCTCTCAACTGTTTGTAACTAACTGAATTACATTTATGAACACAGATCTCAATCCTGTAGTTCTTACCATTTGCATATGTAATACTTGCCAAGTACACATATAGCCTAGCAGAATTTATGTGGTCTGGTGGCACAATTCAAGGTTGGTGGAAAGAACAACGGATATGGCTTTTTAAAAGAACAAGCTCTTACTTTGCTTCCTTAGTCATCATTTTAAGAACACTATGATTTTCTGAACCAGCATTTGTAATTACAGCAAAAGTGGCTGACGAAGATGTATCACAACCATATGAGAAAGAGATAATGGAGTTTGGAGCTTCCTCTTCAATGTTCACCATATTAACAACAGTTGCATTGCTCAATTTTTTCTGCCTGATTGGGGTGTTGAAGAAAATGACCATAGATGAGGGCATAGTTAAACTCTATGAGACAGTGGTCTTGCAAATTCTTCTACGTAGCCTTTTAGTTCTCATCAACTGGCCTCTGTATCAAGGCCTTTTCTTGAGGAAGGACAACGGCATGATGCCAAGCTCTTTAATAGCAAAATCACTTGCGTTAGCTCTGTCAGCTTGAACCTGTTTCACATTCTTTTATTAACTTTTCCTTTATTTTTTGATGATGAATATGTAACTTACAGCTAGCATACAAATAAAATTATTGTGTTTCTGCCCTTAGCATAACTTGTCCTAGCCAAGAATTCTTATAAAATTTGCTATATATAGCCCAGTTTCTTTTTGCTTAAGAAAATAATAAAACCTTCATTTATTCTTCTCCAGATCAAGTACTCCAGGTTACTGAACAGCACTTGCAACCACAACTACTGTTGTCAGTAAAGATGTGTTAAGACTGTTTTCTGGAAGCACATTTCTTATGTTCAATTCACCAATATAGCAACAATTGGCAAGGTAATGCCAAAATCATTCGGTTTAGTAGGGACCAATCAAATGGATTCTTTTGAGCTGATGGTTAATGCGCTTCAATTACCTATCTACCAAGCATTCTTCATCCGCAATGTTGACTTCAAGGGCTGCATATTATCCTCAGTTATTCTTAGTTTAAAATATAGGATTTTAATGATAAGAAATGTAGCAGCTAACAGAGAAGGATGGAAAGAATATTTCTTGTATTCAATGTTAATGTTTCACTATGATTGCCTTTATATTCAGACAAGAGGAATGTGTAAGAAGCCCTAGGAATGTTCACGTTATATAAAAATGAATAAAGCAAATTCAAATTTACAGCTATTGTACGGAGAAGTTCTTATCCACATTGTCCTTCACCAAGGTTAGCCTTGCTAGGAATGTCTGCTGACTTCACACTGAAAGCAACTTACTGTTAAATGTTTTTATAAGCAGTAATGGCTGTATTTATATGTCCTGGGTTGAAGGAATTCTTGGGGCTTTATCTCTTTTACCCTGTTCTTGGTGAAATGCTGTGTCATGAGAAACCACTCACCATATGTTATTGTAGAGATGCCTTTAACCAAACTATCAGAATTGGTCAAGAAAAACTGCTTTTTGAGAGTAAGAAAATGGGAAGTGATGGATATGTTCCTCTGTTTGAAACAAAGAGAGCTAAGGGAAGATTCATATATAGGCTTTTTGCAGTGTCTATTTTTGTGGGTATATGTTTCATTTTAGTTTATAGAGTCACATACCAAAAGAAGCAGAAGATGGCAGATGGGCATGGTTTGGGTTGTTTGGAGCTGAGATATGGTTCAGTCTTTACTCTGTTTGTACTCAAGCCCACCGATGGAACTGTGTCTACCGGCACACCTTCAAGGACTGGCTCTCACAGAGGTCTCTTCCCCTCTCTCTCTGTCTGAAATATATGTGTTTTTTGTTAGTTCTCAGAAGGATGTGATTTAAGGTAAGACTTATCTTTCTTTTTACCCTGAACTTGAGAAATTATGTATAGGAAGATTGAATTTTAAAGCTACATCCAATAGAACAGTAACAACTTCAAGGTATGAAAAAAGAAAGCCTAAAAGATTCACGAGTTGGACTGATTTTGGCTTTTGCTATCTTTCTTTTTACAATCTGCTTATTCTAGCACCACGTATTGTTTCTTACAATTTTGCAGATATGCGCATGACTTGCCCCAGGTGGATATATTAGTATGCACTGCAGACCCCAAGATAGAGCCACCAATGATGGTTATCAACATCGCTTTATCGGTCATGGCATATGATTATCCGTCAGAGAAGCTTAGTGTATATCTCTTCGATGATGCTGGTTCTGATATTACTTACTATGCTCTCCTAGAGGCATCTCACTTTGCTAAATATTGGATACCATACTGCAAGAAATTCTCTGTGTAGCCGAGGTCACAGGGGCTTATTTTCTGTCAATTTATGAGCAACATGAGACAGAGGAGGCTAAGGAGTTCGTAGCTATCAGGGTAAAAACAAAGGAACCTAAGCATTATGCATGAATGAAGGACTAGGAAATTGGTTACTGCTTTTTACTACTTTCTATTCTTGTTTCATTTCTAAAATATGAAATTGTGAATCAGTTTTTTCTACAAATTGTTCAAGTAGAATCCTTCAAGCAAATCATCTGTAATTATGTTTATTTAAAAATTTACAGATATTGATTGATGGAAGAGACCCCAATGCTACAGATATTGACGGATATTCATTGCCAAATTTGGAATATTTGGCTCACGAGAAGAGGCCTCAATATCCTCACAATTTCAAGGCAGGAGCAGTGAATGCATTGCTAATTTACATGCATCCATTTATGGGAGGAAAACACACAAACATAAATTTCGCAAATACATATGTGATATCGGCTCATGTTCAAACTAGAAGCCATTTATATATAATTTGGTACACTAAACGTTTTAAATTATTTGATTTCATTAAATCCATCATTTCTTATGTGATGGTTCATTTTGCAGATAAGGGTGTCCCAAGAGATTAACAAGGGACAGATTATTCTTAATGTGGACTGTAATATGTACTCAAACAATTCAAATTCTGTACAGGATGCACTTTGTTTTTTAATGGATGAAGAGAAGGGGCATGAAATTGCTTTTGTGCAGTTTCCGCAGAATTTTGAAAACCTAACTGGGAATGAAATTTAGAGTGGCTCACTAAGAATAGGCATGAAGGTGAATCAATATTCTAATATTATGGATGGATATGGAGGCCTCATATAAATTGGAAGAGGCTGCTTTCACAGAAGAGAGATTCTTTGCGGAAAGAAATTTGATAATGAATGTATGGGAGAATGGAAAAGAGAAGAAAATGTAGATAAACTATAGGCTCTTGCAAGCTGTACATATGAGCAAAACACTCAATGGGGAAAAGAGGTCAGTCAGTCAGTCTTCCTGATTACTTTGAAGTAAATATCAAAGAACTGACATATATGCTCGATGACAGATAGGCTTAAAATATTATGGGTGTCAGTCCAGTTGAAGATGAAATAACAGGATTATCAGTCCAATGTAAGGGATAGAAATTCCTCACAATTTCCAGCTGTCAGATTTGACACAATGGTTTTGCAAATTCTTCTGTGTGGAATTCTAGTTTTCATCAACTGGCCTTTGCTCCAAGGCCTTTGGGAAATACGAATTCTTATTGATAAAAAGTCAACGTTCAAGCGGTGGCCATGTGTGATGCAAAATATGTTGTGTGTACCTGGACACAGAGAATCACAGCCTCATTAGGACAGAAACAGCAACTTAAGTAAGAGAGAAGTCCCCTTCGCGTTCAAAGTCATCACGACTGACAAAAGAACTCAATTAACTCGAAAGGGGTTTAAGATTTAGTTCAACTTCAAAGGTCAATTTTTTCCTTTGCCCTATTCGTTTTTATTGAATTTACTCTTCAATTTTGTTTCTTTCAATTGTTTTGATTTAACAATCTAAGGAATGAATACGATCATTTTTTTTTCCTGGGTTAATTTCTGGTCTCTATCACGATGAAAAGTTTTCAAAGTCTCATGATTCTAAAGGTCCTTTGCGTTTCTACCTTTTTGTTGTCAACCAAACAGAAAATCAAATCATACCCATATTTTGAATTCTAGTTATTAATGCATCTGAGATTGTTATATTTTGTCAAATACCCTCATTTTTTAGTTTGTGTTTAGAAGATGCAGAGACTTTCATGTTTGATCCAATCTCATAACTTTCAGATTGTGCTACTTTGATTTACAGATGAAAGTTGTGCCACTTGGGTTTTGTGTTGTTGCGTTGTTGGCGCTATTATTTAGCCCACAGGCGGTTAATGGGATTAGATTTGTGATCGATAGAGAAGAATGTTTTTCTCATAATGTAGAATACGAAGGTGATACAGTTCATGCGTCATTTGTTGTCATTAAGGCCGATTCATCTTGGTATTACAATCATGATGGTGTTGATCTTGTGGTAAGCATCATGTTTGTCAGTTTGTTTTTCTTTTCTTATAAAATTTTTATTTGATTTTGTCCTTATGTATTAGTTAATTTTCACGCGATAATGTTTAGTTAGAAAAGAAATATGATTTTATCTATTTTACAGTGGTTGGAGATTATTTTGAGCATCGTCAGGCTAGATTTATGTGATTAACATTTATGTTTTAGATGGAAACATTAGTATGCTCCATTGTTTATGGTGACACCAGCATGAACATATTGAGGTTTATTTTGATTATGAAATTCTCTTTCTTTTGTTTTCAGAACATAGAATACATATTCTGTCATTATTTGTGGTGAAAGCCTGCTGGGCTGATAGTTCTATCCCCTAAATTCGTCTTGAAATTCTATTTCTCCTTTTGGCTTTTGAATTCAAGTAACCTTTTCCAATGTAGAAGGAATTAGAGAAATTATTTTAAATAATCTGCCGTTATAATATGTTATGGTGTTCTTAGGGTGCAATGGCTATATATTAGCTGAGAAATCTCAACTGGTAGGGGCACCCAGTGCTAATTAAGAAGTGGCTGTCTTGAACTACCAATTGCCTGATATATGTAGCAACAGAACATGTTGATAAATTTTCACATCCTGTTATAATAGTTCAAAAAAGTGTGCCAGATTTGTTTTTAACTTTTTCTGTCTACTGGAATATGCTAAACTGGTTACAGTCTGTTTATATTTTATTTTTTTAGGTTTCCTGCAAAAGATACCAGTGATCATAGAATGTTGTTGAATTTTGCAGGTGAAGGGACCTAATGGTGACCAGATTCATGATTTTCATGACAAGATCAGTGAGAAATTTGATTTTGTGGCCCATCATAAAGGAGTCCACCGTTTCTGCTTCACAAACAAGTCTCCATATCATGAAACTGTAGACTTTGATGTACATGTTGGCCATTTTTCGTACCATGAGGAGCATGCAAAAGATGGTAAGCAATTGCACCTTGTTCTTTATCCCTATTGTCTTTCTGTCGAGCTCATATGAGTAAAGAGATGAACTTAATGATAACTACCATGCATATCTGCAGAACATTTGAATCCTTTGTTGGAACAAATATCCAAATTGGAGGAAGCGCTTTACAACGTTCAGTTCGAACAGCATTGGCTTGAGGCTGAGACTGAACGCCAAGCAATAAGTGAGTGATGAAACTCTGAACATCTGTTAATTTAAGTAAGATGAAGCAGGTCCTGTTTGATGTTTTTCCTTCAGTGTTATGTTCGGCATGCTCAAGTCACAAGCCGAACAGCAAATGATTTTGATGGTGAATTTGTTTTGCAATCCAATTAGAGCTTATTTTTCTGGAAAATGAAACGTGTCTGTAGGATTTTTTTAAATTTTATTTAGTTATTTTTTATGCTTTTTAAAATATCATACCTCTCACCAACGTTGATGTGAGTGAGATTTGAACTCATATCTTCTGTACCACCCAAGAGATTTTACCAGTTGTGAACCAACTAGCTCCCACAAAAGACATATGTCCATAAGATGATTAAATCTTCTTGAGATAAAATTTAGGATATCTTATTTTTACCTGACATAAGTCATTGCGACATCAACGGGAGTACTATTTAACTGCCTCACCACCTAGGCCAAAACAAGCCTGTCATGTTGTGAGCATTGCATAAATTGTTATCAATCAAATGATTTTAGTTGTTATCAATCATTGTTTTACATCATTTTTCTTTTCTTTTGATTGGAAATGCAGTAAATGACGATATGAGTCGGAGGGCAGTTTACAAGGCATTTTGGGAATCCACAGCTCTCGTCGGAGTTAGTGTTCTCCAAGTTTACCTCCTCCGTCGCATGTTTGAAAGGAAGCTTGGAATGTCCAGAGTTTAGCTTTAGCTCTGGAGATACGAGTTGTAGGATTATATAATCAACAAGTCATTGAGTTACAGGATTATATAGCCTACTACTGTTTCATGCTTTCGATTCTTCTTTTGTGACTCGCCAGCAGGAAAAGAAACACGTACAGAAACTAAATTATACATTTGAATACTTTTTGTCTTAATGATGATTAATAGATCCATGGATTTTATATGGTCTTAAGTTACTTGGAACGATATCCTTGAGCCACAGCAGTTGCAACTTAATTTTATCTGCTTCTTGAAATCGTGCCATGGAAATTCAGATGCATAAATCTGTTTGGAATTCATACTGCACTATAAAAATAACCGTTTAGATGGTATCAGGATAAGCATTGTCACACCAGAATGTCAGTAACAGCTATGTTGCATCTATGATCAACCAAAAGCGCTTTCCTTATGACGGGCTAGGAGATTTATGCCCCTTTCAAATTCTTATTATCATACCAACGAAGTCCTCTTTATTTCTGCCCAATTAATTGTTGCATCATATTCCTCTATTACTAACGTCAAAGTCCTTTCTTCATGATGAAGTTGTTCTTCTCAAAAAGAAAAATTATTTCACAACCAATGTCAATCCACCAATACAATAAGCAGAAAGAATATACGTCACAAACAAAAGCTCTACAGCCCACTGAGCAGAGATGGCAAAGACAATAAATAGCTTGGCTTATAATAATAATAATAATAACCCCGAAAATCAGTGCATATAGATACAGTAAGTACTTTTCTGCTTTCCCCCACCGTGACTCGATTTTTACAGCACAAAACAAATTCCAGTAGGACTCATCACAGCTCTACAGCTCCTATATTCTTTTATAAGCGGAGCACCAGTTACAGATGAATGTACTCTTCCATGGAAGCACTTCAGATGGGCAGGACCTCATTAAGATTCAGCAGATGGGCTTTGAATGCAGCAGAACCATTTTTTCTGGAAACAGAACATTCCCACAAACATGAAGCCATTAATATGCAAAGAACTTACAGGTTGATGTCCCTTGGCAGCCCTACATATATATTCAATTTCAAGAAAAGAAATGCCAGTGCCATGGTTAATAATGGAAGAACTTACAGGCTGAGGTTTGCCAGGCTCCACTCCATGCTTAATAGGAGGATCAACCTTATTGGGTGACTCCGGTTTGCCACCCGTTTTTTTCTCATCCCTAGCCTTATTAAATATCACAGTAAATCCTTCAGCCGAAGCAGGATCATTGACATCCCATTCACCAAATTTAGGCAATGGGCGACCCTGGTCCTGTTTGGCAGTAAAAAACAAGAAACATACATTAGTATTCTCATAAATGTGTAACAGCAGGGGCCAGCCATCTAAGGCCACCACATATTGCAACAGGGTTATTGTTTGCAAAATAATAAGCTTGATGACCAAGAATATAGACTCCAGATATTCAAGTATAAAGACACTAAGATCCTTGCTAAGCTGTCATTGTTAACTTCATTTGTTTTGGTTGCCAGAGTAATCGATACGAAACTCTAAATCTAAATGGAACACGAAAATGACCAGTAGTACAGGGATTCCCCATCAAATTAAAAATATTTATCTTCAGATATATGCAGAGAAAGGGCATTGTCATCAAACAAGAAGATGATAGCCTAATGAAGCAGTCGACATGATATGAGAATCGTAACCCTTACATGCTTAGACTGATAAGGTTAGTTAAGTTTTTAATTGCCACAATCCATGTACCCACATAGTAAACAAAATCAATGCTATACCAAACCTAGCTTGGTATTTATGTGTCAGAAAGAAGGTACAAATGTTTACACCAGCACATGTTCTTACTGCATACATCTTAACTATCATTCTTAAAAAGAATGACCATATCGTCTACCCTACTGTATTTATTAGACATCCAAGTGCAAATATCAATTTATCAAGCCATTGGCAATACAATCCTGTCACTGATTCAAAATTCAAATATAGACAATCGACGTAGGTAATTTTCAGGAAGTACCGATCACAAAAGTAGAAAGCCAAGGTTCCCAACAAAACCATGGTGTAAGATACATGAAACTGAGAGAAAAATTCAGTCTCACTCTTTCTCCATGAAAAAAAATATAAATTTTTTTCCCAGTTTCAAGTAAAAGAAGAAGAAAGACGTTGAGAAAGGCAGATAAATAGTTCAGAAAACAACTGTTCATCTACAGAAAGCACCCAAACCTGAGTTCTAAGCTGTAAGAACTCACCATAATAATTATTCTATTTGATAAAAGTGCATGAACTAAAAACCATACAACTATTGATCAACCAAATCAGTGAAGTAAGAGATTCTTTCAGTCAACTGAAAAGACAGAACATCAAAACATGGATTCTTGATGACTAAGAAGCACCTATACAATCAACTTAGCACTCCAAGCAGATCCTTAATTCTTGGAGAAAAAACTCAACTATGCCAAACACATATTTGGCTTTACACAAACAGCCGACTAAAAATTTCAAATGATTCAGTAATCATCATCAAGCCAAAGTAGTTAAAGCATAAAAGTTACTAATGTAATTCCACTGTCAGCGATTAATGACTCCTCAAGAAGAGTGTTCAATCACATTCTGCATGGTATCAAACAAACAAATCCATTATCGTGAATGGGATCATCAAAAGAGAGTAGGAACCAACACCATAATAAGTAGGATTGAATTACTTTCGGAAATTCGTTCAATGTCCCCACGATAAATCATTTCCCAATTTGCTATAATAACAACCATCTATTAACTTCTCAATCCATGGCATTCAATTTGAGCACTTGGTACCCCACAAGATATGCACTTGCTGTAAAATTCCATTGAACAACCAAAAATGCCCTTCTATAGATTCTCAATTGACACCAACCCAGCTAATTCATAACTTCAATCTTCTAATTGCATCTACAAAAACTCAACCAACATCTAACATATCACCTACCAATTAATTGTTCCTTTACAACCTTGACTTCGATGCATTTATCTACAAGCTCATGGTACAAAAAAATTTATCGATTCTCATTCACGTTGAGATTCTAAAAATACGCAATAAATATTTTCCTATTTTCAAGTAATAATATAACATGTTCTTCAATCAGATTTTAAAAAACTTCTTAATCATGTATTAATTGATTAGAAATCAATATCTCAAACAAAAACGAAACAGGTAATACCACACAAAAATGAAACTCAACTCATTGATTACAATCAAAGATAAGCACGAAACAGAAAACACACGTATGAATTTGAAGGAAACAAAAAAAAAAAAAAAAAAGTGGACAAAATTTAGCATCAATCAATTGATTACGGCAACATCCAAATCAATCAAAGATCACATCGACAAACAACAAACCCATTTCACTAAATCACAATTTGAGCTAAGAACAACAAAATCAGAGCTCAAATCGGTCAAGCATTTATTCAGACAAACAGACAGAAAATAACTCACAAAAAAGAAGTTACAAAAATAGAAACTTGGATAAAAATAGAAACTTTAAAACGAAAACAGAAATTGAGAGAGAGAGTAAGTGATTGCATACCGACATGAATAAATTCTAAATAGAGAGAGAATTTTTTTTTTTTTTTTTTTTTCTCTCTGGGAAATGAAAAGAAGGAGAAAAATTGGAGAGACAAATTGAGAATTTAGAGAGAGAGAGAGAGAGAGAGAGAGAGAGGTGTAAACAGTAGAAGGCCAAGGGGTGTTATATTTGACGGTGACGTAAAATGTGAAACGACGTCGTGTACGACTGGAGAGAGGGAGATAACGGAATGGAAGATGAGCTGGCAAACGGGGTGAATTCACACAGACGGAAGCGAATGAATGCAACTGAGTAACTAGCTGGCACCGTTTTAATAGTTGCTGTGTTTCGAGATTTGTGTATGTATTTGTATATGTATTTGTAATTGTAAACTTTTGGTATATAACATAGCTTTCACTGAAACAACCGATAAATGAACAGACAGACATAGGTATCAATTCTAATTTCCAAAGAGATGATCAAGTCATAAAATAAGATGCATAACGAATAATTTGATTTAATTTAATTTAATGAAAGTTGAAGATACACTTTTTTTGGATACATTATTAACATGTAGGGTGTCACATTATATTTTCAACTTGACCATATTTGATTGTACACCAAATTTGAAATATCAAGATGAACAATCCCAATTGCCCACTCATTTAAATTATGTAGATGCTCATGGAAGTTAAAGAAATAAGAAAATAAGTAATGGGCAAAGAGTAAAACACATGATGAGATGAGGATGCTTAAATTAAATAAAGATTAGATTTTAAACTGTTATCACAAAGACAATCATATCATAGTTATTTATTTTGCTAGATTCTGTCTGCCACGCCCATGGCAATGCATTATATTTTGTAAGATGTCAAGTTCCCTTGTGCCTCTAGTATCAATCTCAAATTGGACAGGGAGATTTAGACAAAGTTATTTATTAGGTTCCCTTATATGGATTTGTTTCCTTCATTTCTGCTGGCTTTTCCTGAAATCATGCCAGAAAATATAAGAATAACAGAGAAATAATGTAAAGGGTAAGTTTTATTGTAGATGTATGGAATTTTAGCATGAGTTTCACTTACAGATTGAGTATGAAGAGTCATGGATCAATGATTCTGACCTTCCGTTGCTAGTTGGAAACTCCTGACCCTCCAATGGATGTTGAAAATATTGGATATGCCAGATGTGTGTATTTGATCCATTGGACTCACAGGCAGAAAGGACAAAGCTTCATATTATGAAATTTTGTTCCTAATACTGGTAATGAGGAACAAACTTAACCAACAAATTCTATTTGATTTGCAAAATCGAAGAATAAGACAATAAATCAGGTTACATTTCCAGATCATAGATGATTCATATTGTCCCACGTAGGATTCAGTATTTGGTAGAATAGGAGTAAGTCAGCTCATTACATGTTTGAATATTGCTCGAGGCAATTTAGGCCACCGGCTCCACCTGCATGCGGGAGAATGAAACAAGCCCAAGGTACCAGCAAGTCATTCTATGCATCGCCTCTTTGCTGCACTTTGTAGCTACTAAGAAATGAAAATCAACAGCAAGGTAGATCTCAAAAGCTGAAGCCAGCCAACTTAAGGTCAAAATGGTACAGTGTCAGCAATCTACCTCTCACCAACTAATAACACATCAGATCAGATCATCTTCATTAACATTGTTTGTTACTTAAAAGAATCTCCTGCAAATAAAGAAATCATTATTAATTTGTGGTAGAGAAGTAGAAATTGAAACCATTGAGGGCTAAACCACCAAAGCAAACAAAGAACCATGAAAGCACATATAATGAAACAAAGACATGGACTTGCATAGAATGGAGAGCAAATTTTTTAGAATACCAGCACCAACAAGCAAGTCAACACCTTGTTGTATTGTTGCTCTGCGCTGCTTCCGCACCTAATGCATCATAAATCCTTTTCAATATCACAATTCTGGAATTCTCATGACATCCAGAAATGAAGCAGAGAGCATTTCACCTGAAGAAAGCAAACCAATAATTTATTAATGAACAAGAATAATGTTAAAGAAAAGGTAATTGAAGACTACAGGAGCATAGCACATATGAAAAAAATGATAATCTCAACTGATGAAACACGGACATCGTAGCTTAATATGGCAGTGCAGCTCCTAGATGGGGTATAGTTTGAGAGGCAACCCATTATATAGCTTTTCTACTTCTTTCTAGCATTATTTCTTCTATTTTTCCTCAAGGACTTCAACCTTCCCAGAGCATTTATCAAGCCCTCGTGCAAATGTTTAGTGCTTCCATCCCAATCCCAAGATATCAATCCCTTCTCCTGTAAATCTTTCAAAAGCATTTCACCCTTAAAAAAGATTATTCTCTGTGGAAATGGCATCAATGACAGTATAGGCGGTCATATTGGGACAAAGACCTTTTGTTTCATCTCTTCATAGTTCAAATGCAGACACAACATCACCATTAGCACATATAGCTGAAATGAGAACATAGAAAGAAACCACATCAAGTTTCACACCACAGACTTCCATTGTGCCTTTCAACTTCAGAGCCTCTACAAGGTTTGCTTATCTGCAGAATGTGCGCATCAGGGTTGTAAAAGCAGCAATAATTGGAACAAGACGCATCCTAAGCATGTGATTAAGAATGAGCATTGCTTCTTCAACCTTCCCACAGTGGGCAAGCCCCCTTACCATGGCGCTCTCAGCTACAGTATAGGAACTGACACCAAGTGTCGCCATTTCATCTTTTAGCTTGAATGCTCCTTGTATATCCCCCACCTGACACATACCATTAATTAAACTAATACACTGTGTGCAGTTAGGTAATAAACCCTGCCCTGACATTTCATGCAAAACAAAATGGGATTCTTGGAAAGCAGAAATTCTGTCGAGTCCAGTTATGAGAGAATTGTGGGTTATTTTATCAGGAAAAACGCCCAACTTATTCATAATATTAAACAGATCAAAGGCCTTTCCCATATCACTACTTTTACAACACTTCATTATGAACATGTTAAATGTAAAACGATCAACTTTGCTACCTTCTACAATCATCTTTTTCAAAAATTAACACCAATGTCCAACATGCTAGTCTTTAAAAAATTCAAAAATGAGGGAATGACAAGTTAACTCATCAAGCAAAAGCCACCCCTCATAAAGATATTGAGTAACATGGAGCACGTGAATAAATCTTTTTTCTTCGAATAACTGTACAAGGGAATGACAAGAAATCTGTGCATTAAGAGCAATGGTATCAGAGTTACGCCTTCCTTCTCCATTGTTTTATTGATATACATAGCAGCCTTTGATTGGCCAGCCTTGAAAAGACAATCAACCAAACAGGTAAATACTACATTATTTG
Source organism: Cedrela odorata (assembly GCA_035584115.1). NCBI lineage: Eukaryota > Viridiplantae > Streptophyta > Magnoliopsida > Sapindales > Meliaceae > Cedrela > Cedrela odorata. Next base: position 9,441,823 of record JAXCLQ010000005.1, on the reverse strand, counting down.
GGAGAAAACACATCTTGCCATCACTTTCTCGAATAAAAGGAGAGCAGAAACCACTTTTCCCTCTCTACATAACCCAGCAAGAAGAAAAGTGTATGTGTAAGCATCAGACAGAAAATTGAACTGAACCATCTCATCAAGAAGAGCCAATGCCTCCCACAAATTCCCAGATTTGCATGTCTCAGCTAGTATTGTGTTGTAGGCAACAGTATCTACAGCAGAAGGAATGCGGGAAGGTTATTCAAGAATATCTTGGCCTCCTTCAAATTCCAGCCTTTGCATAGTCCTTTAAGTAAGCTACCATTTCATCAAACACGGGATGCTTTTAGCCCATCTCCCAAGGTTCCGTAGCTATTAATGATACAATCAAAAGTAATGGAGTTTGGGACAACATCAATCTTGCTCATGTAATGCATGTAATCCTCTGCCTCACCAACTTTTCCACCTCTACAAAGAGAAGCAACCAACATATTACATGTGAAATGAACTAAATCATGACCATTGCGATTCATAACTGCATAGACTTTCAATGCTTCTGTAACGTTTCCCATCTTGCAAAAATTGTAGATTAATGTAGAGTATATAATGTTGTTAGGAACAAGTCCAGCTTTATACATTTTACATAACACTTTTTTTTCTCTTCCCGACTTTGCAAAATCCATTCATAAGCACAGAAAAAGTGATCAGATCAGGATTCACTCCATCCTTGAACATCATATCAAGCAGTTGCATAGCTTCATCAAGCAACCCATTTTTGCATAGCGCATAAATAATCAATGTATATGCTATAATCCTCATTCTCTCAAGCAAACTCCTTCATTGGTCAAATTTGGCATGCTAGCACAACCCATTTAAAAGAGCTCCGTAGCTGACTTCATTAGGTCTTAGTCCCTTCTCTTCCATCATAGCCAAAAGTCTGAAAGCTTCTTCAAAATTACCCTTGTTGCAGTGACCATCAACCAAAGCATTGTGACACTGTTTGGTGAAAGATTAAGCATCGACATCTCATCAAAAACTCGACTTGCAACCTCAATCTTTCCCTCCTTAACAAACCCATTAATAAGAGTATTATAGGTGACTTCATTAGGAGTTTTCATTCTCTTCCTCATATTTTTCGACAGTAGATAATCTTTGGCACTTCTATTGTTTCTGCACATACCATTTATAAACATATTATATGTACATACATCAGCTTCAATACCCTTAGATGCCAATTGATCAATCAACTCAAAAGCCACCTTATACCTACCCTTCTTGCAATACCAGTTGGACAAAGTATTGTAGGTAACTATATTCAGAACGTAACCACTCTCTTCTATCTTTCTTAACAAATAACCAGCTTTCTTAAGTTTCCCCTCCACACGCAAAATGTTAATCAATATATTAAAAGTAGCAGTATTGGGACAAGTCTTCCTACCAAGCATTTCCTTAAAAAAGCAACCAAATGGAACCAACTCAGCAGTTCTTCAGCATAAAACCTAACACCATATAACAGGTGTATATGGATGGCTTAAACGCTCTAAAACCCATCATATGATAGGTCTCTAAAGCATTCTCAACCATTCCTTCTCTCAAATAAACTCTAATTAACAGGTCAAAAACTGAAGGGTTTAAATTACAAAGTGGGTATGTGGTCATTAGGGCAGCAAAAACAGAATGTGAACCAATGTCCATTTGAGCCAACTGCATCAGTATGAACTTGGCATCCTCGTACATTCTGGCTCTAACAAGTACATTAATTGTTAAGCACAGGACATGAGTTAAGTGATCAAGTTCCAAACCAGGCAATTTCGTGACCCAGAAGAGGAATTTCAAAGCTAACCTCCCATGAACTGGTTCAGTGACTCCCAACGGTCCATGGTCAGAAGAGTATATATATGCTCTTCTCCGTGTCTGAACCTGCAAAAAAATTTTCAAAACTACATTTTTCCAAAATAAACTTATTTTACCCGTCGACCCAAATTCAACTTTACCAAACAACCTAATTTAACCCTTATTCAACCATACCAAACAAACTAATTTTATATAATTTAAATAATCTTATCAAACGGACACCTAATTTTTAAAACTTAATCCTTAAAATCCTAACCCTCAAGTACCCTAAAACTTAACCTCTAAAACCCTACACTATAATTAGTATTCTCGCTACAATATTTTTTATCTTTTAAATTTTAATTTATATAATAAATTAAATTAAATTTATTTATGATAATTTTATTATAATAAAATTTACATAAAATTTAAAAAATAAAAAATTAATTTCATCAATTATTATTTATTTTGTAAATTAAAAAAAATTAAAAAATTATATTTTTATATAATCATTAAAAAAAAGTTAAGATAACTTATCTACAATATTATGTCACCACAGTATCCCTTGTCCTTCAAAATTAGTAATCTCTAGGCACACTAAAAGATAAATATTTTTTTAGTTTACTTTTAAAATTTTATATATGAATTATTTTTTAAAATTTAAAAAAGAAATTGTAAACTTAAAAAAAAAATTTAATTTTAAAAATACATTAAAATACAAAAATATTATATGTTAGTGTACACTTGAGTACTACGCTCGTGTGCAATACTTGAGCGCAGACTTGCGCACGAACTCGAGTATACACTAAAAGACAATTTTTTTATTTTCTAATTTATTTTTAAATTTTTAATTTATTTTTATTTTTTAAAATTTGTATTTCTTTTAGTTTATTTTTAAAATTTTATATATTTTTATTTTTTTAAGTTTAATGTGCAGGTACCAGAGCGCAGACCTGCACTTGTGCACAGTACCCGAGCACATGTTTGCCCTAGTGAGTACTCGACCACATGTCTCTCCTAGTGTGCAGTATTCGAACGTGCATTAAAAGATAATTTTTTTTTTGTCTTTTAGTATATTTTTAAATTTTAAAATTTAAAATTTTTTTATTTTTTAAATTTCTTTATTAAAAACTAATTTCTTTATTTTTTAAAAATATATACTTAATAAGTATTAAATAATTAAATTAATTTTATTCACAAAAAAAATTAATATAATAAAATTTTAAACTTAAAAAAAATAAAAAATATATCTAATTTTAAACAAATTAAAATATGTAATTTAAATTTTTTTGAATTTTTTTATTTGTTTATTTTTTAAACTTTTTTATTAATAAATAATTTTTTTATTTTTTAAATATACATAATAAGTAACAAATGATGAAATTAATTTTATTTATAATAAAATTAAAAATTAAAAAAAATTCACAAAATTACTATAGTATGCATACCGGTTAATATAACTTTACTATCATATAGAGTAAAAGTATACAATCTAAAATTGAATTGTGTAGTAAGATTATATTATAATTGGTCAAAATTATAAACAATGAGTTAAATAAAATTATTTGTAAAATTTTTTCAAAACTTTATAATTAAACCACAAACCCACTTGCATATATACAAGAAAGAAGAGAAGAAAAGAGAGAGGAATAGCAAGGTTTGTGAGTGGTTCTAGTCATGACCTCTCAAGTCTTTGCCGTTGAGGAGAAGATAAGAGAGAGGAATAGCGGAGGTTTGCGAGTGGTTCTAGTCGTGACCTATCAAGCCTTTGCCGTGATTACGTGAGGAGCCCGTAGAAGAGAAGGCTCTAAGTTTCGAGAATTTGAGGAACTTAAGAGATTCTTTTGGCAATTGAGGAACTGAAGCAGGACATTAGTGAAATCTTTTTTTTATTCATTATCATTATCAGTGCGTTGCGTTACTGACCATTTTAAGAGAGTTTTGAAACAAGTAACAAAGAAAGAAGGGTAATTTGGTCCAATATTGAGACCCATAAATTCTATCTACGAACCACGAAGGCTTAGACGATTTAGTTGCGTGTCAGTACTGTTTGCATTTCTGACTTTCTTTTTTTTTTCTTTTTAACTTGGCCACCAAAAAAATGCTAAATTTGTGATTGATTCTATTCCATATCTGAAATGAGATTGCCGAAACCTTTCAATCGGTACAACTCGAATGTATAAAAGTATAAACCGTTCCAAACGGGATACAATTCAAATCTCTTGTATTTATTATTATTGACCATTGTTGCCTTTTATGCACAAGGCTAAGACCCAAAATAAAATAAAAAACCTAATATGAACAATGACATGACAACTGTTGACCTGGCATTCATTCATTCTATACCCCCTTTGAAATTGAATCCATGAAACCAGAAAACCAAAATTGAAAACAATTTCCCAGCTAACTGTTGTTAACAAAGAGCTCCCCTCATCAAAAGAAAGCATAACACTTATCATTTTCATGGTTGGCCAACCACTTCGAAGCCAAGATGCGGAATCATCCCTTCTATTTCTGTAACCTGATTTTGATATCCCAAATGAATTGCAGCTTTTCCCCAAAAGTTGTTAAATATATCTAACTGATTCAGTTTGGCTTCTGCAAGAATAATAAAGCACTTTTTTAGCGATCCTATGAACTTTTTATTAAGACGGAAACACAACATCAAATAATGTAGGTAAACTTAACCTTATGGAATGAGGAAAGAGATCTTACTGACATGTACACGGATATGTGGAGATGGATTGTCTGCACTGCTGGAGCAACATGGACTAAAGAATATTTCAACCAAAGCCAAATCCTTCACTGGCTTCATGTATGGCAAGCAACAACCGTTCTTGAAGCTGTTCCTTGGAGGAATACTCGGGAAGGTCTAGTTGATTAAAGCTGCAAAATAAGAATTGAACATTAAGTCTAGGAGAAGACATGATCTTGAGCAATTCTTGCCTCCTCATAACAAATTAAAAATAAAAAATAGCACAAATCACCAACCATGTATGAGCCGAGGGCAGCCGTTCGGGAGCTCCATATGCCTTGTGAATCTGAAACTTTTGGGGACCAGAGATACCTTGCAATGCCTTGAAACCCTCCAATGGAACCTGAAACCGCAAAGATATGGTGTAATTGCCTAAAACTAGAACTATAATCGACAGAAGTTATAATCCTCTTTATCAACTTGAGGATAAACCCAATCTTTTTCAGTTTCTCATTTACTTTCTGCATGCTATTTCTTCTGTCCAGAAACCCCAGGATATATATACATTTGAGAGGTAATTCTACCATTTAATGGTGATCTTGAGACCTAAGTTATCCATCAAATTACCTTTGATGTTCCAGTGACAAATTGCAGCAGTCTTGCCATGTCTTCTTTGTTGAAAGCTTTAGCAACCTCCCAAAACCACTGAACAACACTAGATGCTGCTGTATACCCAGTGTACTCTGTATTAGCCATTAGGTCATCCACTGCATAGACAATTATATCGATCAGATACTTTGAAGAAATGCAACTAACTACTCACATTAAGTGCAAATAAAGATGAGCCAACTCACAATCAATTTCAGGAAGCCCACTGATTAGGAGCTCTAGCTCTTTATCATTAAATATTGAAATAAGTTCTCGTGGAACCAACTCGCTGAAACCTTC
>JAXCLQ010000005.1:9415949-9436271 GCA_035584115.1 Cedrela odorata | reverse complement strand
GTAATATTAAATTGGGTGATAAATTGTAGGAATTAGAGAGGGATGAAATTGATATTATTAATGATTAATTGAAAAGTAGAAATTGAAAATGGTATTGTTTAATATAAAATTGAAGTATGGAAATGGAAAATGGAATTATGTTAGTGTTATATAAGGTTTAAATGAGAAATGGTTATTGTATTAATTAGTAGAAAATTAAATGATGAAGAAAAGAATGGAAGTATAGTAGTAGATATATAGATATATGTGTGTGTGTGTGTGTGTGTGTGTGTAAATTGATATTAATTGTGGAATTTTGAATGGCGTAATTGTAGAAGTGAAATTGAATCTCGGCAATTTCGGTAGGCCGAGTTTGTTTAAAATATTTGAGAGTGTTGAAATTTGATTATGCCGATGTGACGGAAAACAAATTGGTAGGAAATGATAACATTTAATAAATTCGGAAATGTTATGCCAAATGTGTTTTGTTTTCGAAAATTGTTATGATAAGCATATAGATGTGTAAATATATAAGTATATATGTGATGATGAAATAGTGTAAGTATGGTAATAAGTTTATGTTAGAAATTTATTAATGTTAAGGTTAGAAATAAGAAAGTTGTAGAAAGGTAGTGGCAAGAGTTGGCGCGTGACTAAAATAGTTTGTGTTAATTTGTTTTAGGTACTCAATTTTAATATAAGAACATATTCGGGAAGACCGGGAACAAATGTAAGTAGATTGTGCATGCATTTTAATACTTTAAAAATTATGCAATATTCGATGTTTGATGAAAATATGATTTGTACATGTTGGTACGCCAATGAAATTTTATAAAATGATTAATGAAATGTTTATGAATTTGAATGTTTACGCCGATATCGCATTTAGAAAATAAATATGTAATGTTGTCGATGTGTGAAATGTTTGAAAAAAAATGCGTTTTATGGCTTAGTCATTAGTTATGTTATTCTGATCTAGCCGGATCTTGTGTTAAAAGCGAGGTTTGTAGGTTAGTAAGAATTCTGTTTAGCGCGTCGTCTGCGCTTCTGTTATATGTAAATGTGAATGACCGCTTAATGCGGAATACGTGATCACGTTCTGTAACCAGGTCACCGTGGGTGCAGGTGACACTAATTGACTAAACCGTTCTGAATATGTTTGTATTTTGAATGAACTTGTTTAAAAATGTACTAATTGTTTAAGTTTTTATATTTTACACTGCATCGACATATCACACTTGCATGATTTACTTACTGAAATGTTTATCTCACCTTTTATTGAAAAATTTATTTTTCAGATAATAGCACATAAGGATGACAGAGTACGCAAGCGAGAATGTTAGGCGTATTCGTAGTTTTATTTTGATATATGTAATTTATAGATTAGCTAAGTAATGTGTATAGACTTGTAGGTTAGTACGAATATTTTTGGATATGAAGTTGATAATCTATTTGTATTACTAAGAGTTGTATTATATGTACACTTGTATGTATATATAAAAAAAAATTGTAGACTAGAAATATTTAAGTTTTGTGTAAATAAAATAATAGTATTGTATATAAAGAATGTAAATATGTATTTGCAATTAGTAAGAAACAGGTGTGACAAGATATATCCAATAATCGAGTAAATATTGTCTGCTTTCGGCAAACAGTCTATCATGGGTTTGCTCTTAGGCTTTACAACTCAAAACGAGTCTACTAAATTAGAAGAACCTAATCTATATAACTTATAGCCTAGACTCACCTATTAGCGATGTGGGATGTGGCATTCTCCCCTCCTTTGGACCTTACATCCTCATGAGGACATGAGGGAACCATAACAAACATTTCATCGAGCTAAAGACATATCACTGAATATTCACACATCAGGTCGACTGAATATTCACACATCAGGTCGCAGGTCGACTCTGATACTAAATGTAATAGCCCAAACCCAACAACTAAATAGATATTGTCCGCTTTGGGCATACAGCCCATTATAGGTTTGTTTTTGGGCTTTGCAACCCAAAACATATCTATTGAGTTAAGAAAACCCAAATTATATAACTTATAGCTCAAACTTACATACTAGTGATGTGGGATGTGACAACCAGTCCAGCCTAACACAGCTACGACCTCATCCTAGTAGGTACTCAAACTCGCACAGCCCATGAAGCCTCATGGCTCAATAGGTAGGAATTTGTATGCTCTGGGCTGTCACATAAAAAGACACCTTTTTATATGACGGGCCCACCTTACGACATGAGTCACAACCGATTCAGCCTAACATAGCCCCATCTGGGCAGGTATTAGAGACCTTCATAGCTCGTGAAGCCTCACGGCTTAACAAGCAAGAATTTGCTCACTCTAAGTCCAAGGCCTTTACGGGTTTGGCCCTCACATGGTCACAATCGCCCCTATCACAATCGTGTTTGTCACAGCCTGGTCACAACCGACCTATGTGTGAGTTGTCTCCCTCACGACTTGAACCCATAACTTAAGCGTCCTAAATGCAAGACAAGTACTAATACTTGTGACCTGGCCGGTTGTGGCCATATGAGAACTAAACTCGTGAGGGCCTTGGGCCCAGAGCAGACAAATTCTTGCCTGTTGAGCTGTGAGGCTTCACGAGCTATGCGAGTCTTGAGTACATGCTTGAATGGGATCGAAATCGTATTATGTTAGACCGGTTGTGACTCATGCCGTAGAGGTGGGCCTGTTACAGGTTTACTCTTAGGTTTTACAACCCAAAACGTATTTACTAAATTAAGAGAATTCAAATTATATAACACATAGTTCAGATTTACCTGTTAGCAATGATGTGACACATTTATTGAAAAATAGTGCAAAAGGAATGAACGACACGAGTGGTCGAAGATAGCACACATTCCTCGTGTTATAATAAATAACAAATTCATCTACAATCCTAAGGATAGATAATATAAAAAATCACCTCATTTCACCGTCGTTCCGTATCTCAAGTTTGTCAATTTCTAGCCTCTTAGCCATAATTCATACGCTCAAATTTTTCTACAGAATTTTGAAATTGAATTCATTTCTTCTTGTTCTACATGAAGCTTACTGTAATTTTTTCCCCATGTACTGCGTAGATCACCTGACAAAGTTAAGTATAAGTCATTTAAGAGTGACACGGGAATGTTGCTGAAAGTGTTGTCCAATTATGTTGACGTGGTGTTACAAGATAGTATAATAATGTAATAAGACTGTTCTATCTAAGATTTTCTAAAAAAAAAAAAATATCTATACTGTTTTAATTTCGCAACCATTGAGAACATTCAAAGGTGTTCTAAGGATTAACTTTCCCCTTATGCCAATTCTTCAAAACCTTCTAACTCTTCTTCTTCAGACCATATTTATGCCTCTTGTTGACTATTCCCAATCCAATAACTTGGTCAATTTTTGCAGCCCTCAAATTTGAAGATTAAAAATTTAGGTCAATTATTATGTCCGTTTACCAACATTGGATTACAGCTTTCATTAATTCAAAGTCGGTTCCTTCAAAGATTGTTGCCATTCAGCAAAGCAAACAATGCCACAACCCACAATCCAGATACAGAAATGGTTGTTAGCAAATAGGAAGAATTAAAAATGATCACTGTTTTCCCCTTGACCCACATGGCCACATGGCTAAATCATATGGTTCCCATGATCATCACATCAGAAATTTTACATATAGGGCCCCACTTTGGCCCTCTATATTCTTTCTGTCATGAGAATTGCACGCCACATATTCCAATAGCACGTCGCTTCTAGTTATATGACTCATATTTCTAAAGAATATCGAAGCTAAAATAATATAATTTCATTAAACAGACAAATTTAGATCATCGTATGCAATTCTCCAATAACGAGTTTGACAATATATTATGTTATGTGATTAATTATTTGATTAGTTAATCTTGGATATATCGACTAATATTTTAACACCGTAGAAAAGATATTCCTCTTTTCAATATTCTCCATACCAAAATTTTGTGCTCCATTACAATACATGGTAAATGCAATGGCATTGGCAAGGTGGTGGGTTAGGTGACCACTCACCAAAGTTGACCACACCTAATCATATGGCTATAATTGCATCAAATAGATCATCAAAAATGTGGTCATAAATCTCATGCTTGATCAAACGGCCATTAAATGTAGAAAATATACCCATTTAATCTAAAAGAAATATTGACTATTATTTAAAAAGAAATATTGTTATATAATATTCTAAATATATATATAATTTGTAATCAGATGATTTTAAGAATTGACAAATGGAGTTATACCAAAAGCACGGCCACGGCCAATAAATTAATTTCACTTGATTTGTTTTACACAAATCAGATTCTTTCCATTTGTAACCATTAATTTGTTATGTCAGGGAACCAAATCTAGATTTCAAGATTACTCTCTATAAATGCATAAATGTTTCACTTAATCTCTCGAGCTAAGGGTGAAGTAGTTAATTTTTATTTATTTTTATCATTTGAAGTTCTAAAGAAGGCAAGAATAGAGGAGATGGTAAGGAATTGAATCGGACTTACTTGTGTTTTATCAAGATTTTATTGGAAAGTTTATTGCTTTGGGTCTATAACTTAAAGAGAAGACCAAACGAGGAAATGGGTATGGCTCATCATGAAGCAATCAAGCAGTTTCAGACTTTAATGGAAGATGGTGAGCTTCAAGAATGAATTTCTTACTTCGCATTTTGTGTGATCTTATTATTTGATTTGCGATAAATAACATCTCCATTCCTTTTTGGGTTCTAGTTTTTACAGTGAATGAATCACTCAAGAAGACATTTAAGGTTAGTTTCACTTTGTTGTCATGTGATCTGTTTTTTTTTTTTTTTGTATGGATGCTGAGAAAAATGGTGAAGAGAGAAGAAAGTGCGGTCAAAGTTTTGGTTTTTGGCTATTTGTACTCAAAAAAATTGGAGCTTGGACTTGAGTGAGACTAATTCGATCATTTAGCTTAGCTATTTTTTCCTTATTATTTTTTTTTTTATCTTAAAGCTTAGATTCGTAACAGCTGAGTTCTGATATCGAATTGATCTGGGTATGTACTCTCGTTGTCTTTTTCGTTATGGGTTCTGATCCATCTATTATCAGATTGATCTTTAAGTTGTGAACTTCAAGTTCATTCAAGATTAGCTGGTTTACTTCGAATATCTGCTATACTTTTTTTTTTTTCTTCTTAAATATAAGAGTGATTTTTTGCTTGTTTTACTTAAGTTGCAGTGCAGGACTACTGCAAGCTAATGATTATATATTCTTTCGAGATATTAACAGGGTCATGCAACCGTTGTTTTTGTGTTTGTTTTTCCATATTTTTCTGTCCCTTTTTTCCCTCTTTTTTTGGAAATTTTCATTCCCTGAGATCAAAATCGAGACCCTTGAATTGATCTTCGAAGTGGATTTAAATGCAATAACATGACTAGTTTCACATAACAATGGAGTTCCTTGGTTTATTGAAGTTTGGGTTTCCTTCCTTTTCAGATTTAGTGTAACTTGATGGCTGAAATTGCTTTTACCACGGCATGTCTGCATGATGTGTATACATGTTCATGATCTGCATAAATCAAATTTAACTTTAATTTTTTATTGGGATCTCCAGAATGTTCACCAAGGCAATCCAACTGAAACATTAGTGCGGTTTCTTAAAGCAAGGGACTGGAATGTCTCAAAAGCCCATAAAATGGTTAGGTCCTTCTACATCAATTAGAATGTTGCTAATTTTAAGTTACATATTCTCCTTAAAATCACATTTATCTGTGTCCTTCTTTAATCTTTTCTAACAGCATTCAATTATCTCAGTTGGTTGATTGTTTACATTGGAGGATAGAAAATGAGATTGACAATATATTAACGGTGAGTTTTTTTTTCCCAAAACACATATACCTGCATCTTTTTTTTTTGGCTAATTATAAATACAATGTGAACAAAAGAAAAGGATTTTTTTCAGATGCATTCTGAGTTGCACGGCAAACATGAAGGAAAATGATCTCCGTTAGTGTTAGTCTCCCTTGTTAGATTGTCAGGGGGATGAAATGGATGTGTTCCTAACCTCTACCATTTTGGAATTGCATGCATAAAGAGTGAAAACAAAGTTAAATGATTGAAACACTCCACATTGATCACTTTTGCTAACAGATTATCACCCAAAACTTTCTCACCTTTGAAACATAATTTTGAGTTATATTCTCTGTTTCTTTAAGTATAAGATAGTCCATGGTCATGAGGGTGAAATAATTCTTTGCTTATTACTGTGATCAATTAGTTATTCCACTATTGTTTTTGCATTCTGTATGTGCAGAAACCAATTATCCCAGCTGAATTGTATAGAGCAGTGCGAGATTCTCAGCTTGTGGGTTTATCAGGTTACTCAAGAGAGGTATTGTCAGTGAAACATAATTATTTTGTCCTTCAATATTTATAACTGTGGTCTTGCTATAGTAGCATTCCTAAATGGGTTTGGTCACTCAAATCCTGTTTTCCTAAGATGGTCAGTTCGAATATATTTTTGCATTTATAGCCTTTTATGGTGATTAATCACTTATAACTTCCAACTTATGGTTTTCCTTAAAAAATTCAGGGTCTTCCTGTAATTGCCATTGGTGTTGGGCTTAGTACATATGACAAAGCTTCTGTAAGGAACTAGCACTTTTTTCATTTCAGTGTTTGATAGATAGAAAAAAAACTTTTGTGGTACTCACAATTATAATTTCTTTTTGCTTTAGGTGAATTATTATGTACAGTCACATATTCAAATGAATGAATATAGGGATCGTGTGGTATTGGTAAAAATGTCCTCTATGAACTTGAAATCACTTGTTCATCATTCTGCTTTACAATATTTTTTGGAGTCTAATTTGCCTCTTTTTTGATAGCCTTCTGCATCAAAAAAGTATGGACGGCACATCAGCACCTGTCTGAAGGTTTTAGATATGACTGGCTTAAAGCTGTCAGCATTGAACCAAATAAAGGTATTCCCTGGCAATTGAAAAACAAAATATGGTTGTGTTATAGAAAATTCTTGAAAAGATGGAAGGAAAAATAAAGTATAAATACCTATAAGTGAAATAATTCAAACTTTTAATAACTATCTTCTTAGTACAAAGCTATAGCATTGAGACAAAACTCTGAGGTGGCTGCCTTGTAAAAGCTCCTCTAACAATCTTCTAGAATCTGGCTATGCACACACACACTTAAAACTTTGTGACTTTCTTTTCAATACATGAATTGGATAATTCTGATATGTTTGTCTTCTCTCATTCTCTCTTCAGAAGCTTCTCTCATTCTCTCTTCAGAAGCTTGTTTAGATACCCAACTGTTTAAACATTTGAAATTCTTCAAACTCAATTAATAGAAAATGAAAAGAGAGAAACAAATAGCTAATTACTTTTAAAATTCTTTCCTTGGAACCCATAAATTCTCTGACATTTGTTTTATTAATGCAGCTAATGACTGTTATATCTACGATTGATGACTTAAATTATCCAGAGAAGACTGAAACATACTATATTGTCAATGCCCCGTATATTTTTTCAGCATGTTGGAAGGTTTGTAATTATCGTCATATATGAATTAAAATAAATCCCTCCTTCGCCCCCTCCCTCCCATCCCTGTTCTATTCCATTCTCTTTGCTCTAATACTTCGGATGCTGGCAGGTTGTAAAGCCACTTCTACAAGAAAGAACAAAGAGAAAAGTTCAGGTGCTGCAAGGTAATGGGCGAGATGAGTTGTTGAAGGTGATGCGGTTTGTCCCATTTATTTTCCTTCTCCATATTTAGGTTCTGACCTTCAAATTTATTATGAAACACTATCACTCTTAAATCTATGGTAATTAAGGCCATTACTTTAATTGACATAATGATGTTTTCAAATAACCAGTTGGATTCATTTCTTTCTTATGGTGTACTCCAAAATGATGCTGCTATTCAAGTATGATGTTCCATCAATTAAACAATGCTAATTGAGAAAGCATTTATGATGGCCATTTTTTCCCACTTCACTCATTAATCACTAAGTAATACTGTAGATATAATTTTCTTGCCACTTGCACTTGCTTCCTTCATGGACAGCACTGCTTCGAAAGTGTTCGATCAATAATCAGAATTTTGACACCATTGATTTGCATTCTTTTATGCAGATAATGGATTATGCATCTCTCCCACACTTCTGTAGGAGAGAAGGTTCTGGTTCATCTCGGCATAATGAGAATGGAACTATTGACAATTGTTTCTCTTTAGACCATGCCTTCCACCAACGGCTCTACAGTTACATCAAGCAGCAAGCTGTGCTTATGGAATCTGTTTCACCAATCAAGCACGGTTCATTCCATGTGGATTTGCCTGAGCCAGACCCTGAAGACACTAAGATCGCCAAGACCATAGAATCTGAGTTTCGCAGGCTTGGGGATAAGAATGGCCTTATTAACACATTGAATGGCCCCAAAGTTGACGGGTAAGTAGAACTTAGATATTACTAATTACACATTTGTAGTCAATCTGACTTCAAAACCCAATGCTCGATGCCGTCACTTGTTGCTGCTGAGGGTGGAGAGGTTTTTCATTTCTGTAATTACATTTACTAGTGTTTGCTTGCATCAGCTTGATGCAGGTGGATGTAATAACTAATTTGGTGTAGCTTAACACTTGCCTCCTTGGGGTTGATTAATATGTTCCTACTTTTGTTCAAAAATGGAAGCATGAGAGCATGAGAAAGCTCTTCGGATTTTTAAATGCTTAGGTGTTACTGCGTTCAAATTCAATGAATCAAATACAACATATCAGAAACCAGGAACCCTAGCCCTGCACAATCCACCACGCTGTCAATTCTCCAACATTTTGGACCCTTTTCTCAAGGGCCTCTTCATAAATAATTTCAGTCAACTTTACTACTCCCAAATCCAAATTGGATGATGCCTCAATTTAATATGAGATTTTGGATAACTTCATGTATGTACATGTACAAACTGCAAGTTTGCTAAAAGCATACATTAAGAAAAAAGAACAAAGAACTTTCAAGTACCCTTTCTGACAAATTTACATAGCTGACCAATGATTTCGTTCAAGCCTTTGCCCTAAAAATCGAGAAGGGTCTTTCTTCCAATTCATAACATTATAACAAACCACCGCCACTCAGGACGCGGAAGAAGGTGCTTTGAACCATTATAGCATCGAACAAAAACAAACACCCCCCGGTTGAAGTTCTATCTCAACTGTTTGTAGCAACTATAGGCAATGGCGACAGACACAGCAGCACAAGCAACAGCGAGAGCTGCAAAGGTATCTTCACGCTCCCAGCTCTCAAACCAAGTTGGCATGGCACAAACCTTACGTGTAAAAACCCCTTTGCCGCTGCTGCTGCGGGAAACTAGTTTCTTGTTGCTTTTCGTCTTTTCCATAGCCACCTTCATTGCTCTCTCATTGGCATCTGGATTATCTATTTTTTCTAGTAAGACAGGGTTCTGACAACAGTAGTCTTCATTTTCCTGCCAACAGCCTATAATCTCGGCTTGAGATCCACAAGCTGCAGTGTTTTCCTCATTTGATTGTATCCGTGTCACATCTTTACTGCTGCTCTGTATGTTGACTTTGCCATTTAGTTGGAGCCTTATTTCTTGAGATTTTTTCTGTTCTTCTGATGACAAACCCATCTGACCCCTGAAATAGCATTTCCATTAAAACCTACTTCACATATTTTGTACTCTTTATAAATAATTTTTTTATAAAAAAAGCCCACAAATCTTCCAACCTTTCTATATTCACCAAGTTCTAAATCGGAGACTCCTGCCAGACTTAAAATATTTAATACTGAATAATATGACATGGAGAATACAAGAAAACAAGGGTGATTTTTTCACAATTTTATCAACATACAAAAGTTGAACATCCAGAATACCACTTCCTTTGAATGATATACCAATGGCATAGCACATCATTCAGATTGAAAGAACCAAAAAGATTTACTATTAGATCCTAATCTATAGCTAAACCCATACCAAAAGCAGTCAGCTCATCTGTAGTCTGCTCCAGAGTATACTAAAAGATTAATGCATGTAATAAAGAAATACCACAAAAGCTAGTCCACAAGTTTGGAAACTTAAGAGACAGAACTGAGAAGAGAATTACCTCCACAGCCAGTCTACAATTTCTTCTTTCCCTACATGCTGCTCAAGCAATGCAAGTACATCATCTGGGGTAACATACCCATACCTGCAAAATTTGAAGAATAAAAAATCCTTCAAATGGCTAAAATAACCTATATCATGTATAACACATCGGGCACACAATGATTAGTAATACCTTGTGAAGTGAAGCTAACAAATTACACAAAACTAAAAGTTGGGTTCAAGCAATCAACAAGCAGCAGATTTTCCCTTACCAGTGCCCAGTGACTTTGCTGGTGATATTTGATCCAAAAATAATGACGTTTCCGGCATACTTATGTCCCCCAATGTGTGAGCATGGGCTAACAGACACTTTACCCTGAAGACCATGAGTTTCTATCTCTTCTTTGAACCTATTGACTAGTGGAGGTCCACAAACTCCACAGTGACGATCCCGGGATGCATGAGAACATACAAATACATACCAACCCTTTAGTTTTTCAGGTGTTCCAGGAAGCCATTCGCTATCCTTCACGAGAACTTCTTCAACAAATGTGTCAACATCAAAGTGGGTCAATCTCCTGCATCATTTGGTGGATCAAAATCAGTATTAAAATGGGAATGCAAAAATTTAGGAACAAAGAACCTAAGATATTTTTTTCAAAGATAATTTGTAATTAACCTGTATCTGATCATGTCAGGAAAAATTAATACATCCCCATTTGATGTCTCAGTTCCATCATGGCCCTCACATATTGTCAAGCGAGTCTAGAGGAAAAAGGGGAAAGTGATAAGAAGAAGATCGTCAACCTCAGCAAAAAACATGGGAAAAGAAGCCAAACCCAAGAAAACACAGAAATATCATCATCAAATAATTCTCACAGTTTTCCAAAGTAATTCATTTGTGAGCAGAATCTACGTATTACTCCTTTTCCCAATAAATGAAAGATGTATGCAATGGACCATAGGACTTCCAACAATTGGCTGACCACAATCACTTTTGGAATTTAGACATAAGACCATAGATTACCAAATAATAAAGCCCAAAAAGTTAACTCCACTACACGAATATTTTGAAGGAAATGAATGCAATAAATTTTTTCATTTTCTATGACTCTAGGGATAGCGTTTGGCATTCTTCATCACACGCCAGAGGAAATAAGTCTACGTATAAATATAGACAAACAAGGAAATCTGTTCACAACAGCAATTAAAGATCTAATAAGTACAGTCCACAGCGTTTTTTTTAGTTTTCAAGCACATTAATACTTAGACCAAGTTGGTCATGAGCATAAGCTCCATCATTTAAAGTAAACACTAGAATAGTAATTTCAAAAAAATGTACTTCTCATCATAAATCTTAATCTTCCAAAAGTGAAGTAATGGAAGATTTCACACCACAGTGACAAAACAAATGCCTCCAAACTTGTCGACATTGCCTGACTTGGCATATGCGGTTCAGTTGGAACCACATTTAAAAAATAAAAAAAAATAAAAAAACATATATGCTGCATAAAAATTGAAGAGATTTAAAAGCACTAATGGAAGATTCCTAATTGCTGAAACTGTTTCCCTTTGTTAACCTTAAACATTGAACCCGAGATCATTCAATTCAAAAGGAGAAAAATTGATTGTTAATATATAAGAAATTCTACGCATCATTCAGTTCTCAAGGAAACTTTCTTCTAGAACTCAAAATATACAGATCAATCATCCCTATCTTGCAGAATCTAACCTTTGTAAAAAGCTCATTCACCAACAATGGAAAATTATTTAGAAAGAAAAAAATACTCTTTATCTGAAGAAACATCACACTTCAAAATCAATGAAATAAATAAGAAGTTAAAGTCAAAATTCAAACCAGATGACACTAAATCACAAAATTAAAGATCATCCCAAAACACAAGTGATTTGCTAAACAGAAAATTCTACTTCAACAAGCTAAAATCGAGACCAATGCTCATTGAAAATCAAACAATAAACAGATAGTCACCCCTCAAACTTCAAGAAATCTGCTAATTAAAAAAGATTCTCAAATCACCAAGAGTAAAACCACCAACATCAAAATTTCACCCATAAGCACTAAAGTACTCCTAAAACTAACCAAATCATTGAAGCCCAAAATAAAAAAGACCAAATCACTTCTCAAAACACAACCAATCCACCAACCACAGAATACTTTCTCCAATTCACCAAAAACAGGAGCTTTCGTATCAAAATCTAAACCAGAAACCACCAGCACCATCAATAAACAAACCACCAAAACCTATATCACTTCCCTAAAACTAAAGCCAACCCACAAATAGAACCAAATCAAACACTTTGAAATTACACTTAAAGCACAATCAACACGGACTACCAAAATCCACTTCAATTCACAAAAACTAAAATCAACTCACATCAAATTAGAACCCCGCACAATCAAGTATCACTCAAAATAAAACCCATAAAGAATCACCAAACCCTTTTTCTTTTCACAAAAACCAGCAGCGACTCATTTCGGATCACCAAAAACCAAATCGAACTTTCAAGTCACCAAAAATAAACAACCAATTGACAAAAGCATGATCATTCCATTTCAATTCACCAAATCTAAATGTAAACTCTGTCAAAATAGAAGCTGAATCAGTCCTCAACACAATTAGTCCAGAAAAGACCAAATACCCATAACAAATAACTGAAAATAAAACCAATCCACATCAATCAAGATTGATTCTCAAAAGAAGCAACAATCTCCCAAAATCACTCTTGAAATGGGAACATAAAAAAAAAAGGAAAAAAAATCTGTTCATTTCACTTAAAAGAAGAAAAAAAAGAAACATAAAATTACACATAAAAACACATTTCTTCCTTTCACTAGAAAGACCACCAAATCAAACACCTCAAAACCCACAAAACCAACATAAAAACACAGACCTCTCTTTTCATATCAGACTTTCTAGCGCCCACAGCAGCAGAAAGCAACCTCGGCAAGCGATCGAACTCCGCAGCCTCGATCCTCGGAGGCCAGACAGACGGGTTTTTGTAACACAAGAACACGTGGCGCTCATAAAAGTCCACCGTACCGGCAAGTTGACACAGCCTAAACTCGGGCCTAGAGAACCCGAACTCAGCATCAAGACTACCATTACTGAGAACACTTGCGCTGCCCTCGTTCAGAAGCGTGTCGTTTTGGAAGCTGTTGGAAGCACTCCCAATTAGAGACGCGTTTGATGGGTCAGTATGGAAACTGTCGAGCTGGTCTGAGACTGTAATTGGTGAAGACGATGCGAAAGTTAACGGCTCGTCTCTGTTGCTTGACATTCTTCTTTTGAGAAGAGAGACAGCTTATGTTGTGTGTTTTAAGAGTAACTTCCAGTGGCATAGGAAGTGAAATGTGTGCTTGAGCTTGCGCTGAACATAAGACTTTGGTCTTTTTCATTTTGTTTTTGTTTCTAAATTTTTTGGCGGACACGTGGCATGGTGGGAATGTTTCTGATGGAGATTGGTCCCTCTTGAAAAA
The DNA here is from genome assembly GCA_035584115.1 of Cedrela odorata. Lineage (NCBI taxonomy): Eukaryota > Viridiplantae > Streptophyta > Magnoliopsida > Sapindales > Meliaceae > Cedrela > Cedrela odorata. Next base: position 9,422,688 of record JAXCLQ010000005.1, on the reverse strand, counting down.
AAAAAAAAAAAACCCTTTGAGGGAAGTATAAGTAGAATTGTATTGGCAAGTATTTGTTATTATGAAAGTCGTTATTATTGTAAGCAAAATTAAATTCTCCCTTACAACTTTCATTTACTGTTAAGGCTTCATTTTAAAACCCATCACTCTTGGCATTGCGGCTGATTCGTTAACAGCTTTAAACAGAAGCTAATGGTATCTGCTGAAAATACAAGGAAATAACATAGCTCAATTTTGATCCAAATTTCCAATCGAAGCCTAATAATCTGTTCCATATACAAGATCAAAGATCACCGTTCCATGAGCTTACAAGAAAAGATTAAACTTCCATGAGCTTGGTCAACAAGAGATCAACACTTTCAGGAATTTGCTTCCAAGCTCAAATATTGGATTTCATTTTTCTTCCTCAAACAGCCTAAAAAACAGAAATTTGATTGCACTAGTCTCAGATGTATACACAGCAAGGTTTTGAACATGTTTCACCCTAAACCATTCATAATCACACAAAGGTCTGGCAAACACAAATGTCACACTGGCTTCTCACCAGGGAGATAAGATGGTGAACCACCTTCAATTTGGTTCTTTTTTCGATGAAAGATGCCGCTGATATTAGGCACAAGTGTTTTTTTCGCGAGAGAACTCTTCTCTTTTTCCAACTTCCTGACCTCTATAATTTTCTCGGACAGGTTCTGCTTTTGAATCCTATAGTGGTGTGGTGATGATTCTGATGACATCTCAGTTTCAGCCAGAATCCTCGCTGCAGCTTCAGCTGCCTTCTTTTGCTCTCGCTCACGCCACCTTCGGAGCTCTCCCTCTACAGCCCTCTTGGCTGCTTCAGCCATCCCTGCCCTCTTAAGAGCCTCTTCAGTAGCAGCCTTCATATCCTCAATCTCCTTCTGAGTTGCCTCTAACTTCTTCAGTGCCTCATTTTCACTAGCCTTCACAGCTTCCACCTGAGCCATGGCAGCAGCCACTTTCATTTCTGCCAATGTATCAGACTCCTCAACTTTACAGCTCAAAGACTCAAATTCTTCTCTGGAAATGGTAATCTTGGCACCAGATTCAGAAGTAGATGCACGAGCCGCATTAGTTCTCTCAGACAATATCTTAATGTGATCAAGGGCCCTAACTTCTGCTCCTTTTGCTTCCTCGGCTTCTTCAAGAGCAACTCTCAGTTTCTTCTCTGCTTCTTCAAGAGCAATTTTAGTGGCTTCAGCTTCCTTCTTCAACTCCATAGCTTTATTCTTCATCTCTTCTGCTTCTTGTCGTGCATTTTCTGTTTCCAAGGATAGCTGGTGGAGAGTTGAGAGCATTTCTTCAGAAGCACCTCTTATTTTGGCTTCCTCAGTGAGGCATGCTTCAAGCTCAGACTTAGTCTTTCTGAGTTTGACATGCAAATCCCCAGCAATGGATTCTGTTTCTGCTTCCTTCTCCTTCAGTTCAGAATGCTCTTTCTTCACATTCTCAAGCTCCACCCTAAGAGACTCCACCAAGCTTCGCAGGGAGCTTTCCTCCTCTGCAGCTTTCTGCAATGACCCCTTAGCATCATCCAACCCTGAAGTCACAATTCTCACAGAATCTAAATCTGAAGCCTTTTCATTTTCCATCTGCATCTGCAAAGCAGCAATCTCATTCATTGTTTCTGTCAATTGCGTTTCAAGATTCTGAGTGAGTTCAGGATCAAACTGGTTCTTCAAAGCGAGCAATTTCTTGGATGACTCTTCCAAGGTCGCTTTATATGACTGTCTCTGAACATCCTTGTCAGTAAATACTTTTGTTTGCTCTTGCTGGGCCTGCAGTGTTGCAAGCTTCACTTGCCCAATAGTTTCCTGCACAGCAGAGATTTCCCTAGAGAGCTCACTAACAATCTCCATGTTTGCTTTCGCTGAATTTTCTGCATCTGCTGCAAGATTGAAAGCAGCAACTTTTGCTTCCAAGGTTGCATCAAAGTCCTGACGAATTTTCCTCAGCTCTTGCTTCGCAACATCAAGTTCAGTAATAACATTCACATACTTCTCCCTTTCAGTTTCTAAGTCCTGTTTCCTAGCACCATCAGATCCAGGATGGTTGCTGCAATTTGATTCCTCAATCTGCTTTGCCTGGTCCTTTGCTGATTCTGTTGCCTTAACAGCAGAATCCTTGGATTCATTAATAACACTGAGTTTGTGAGACAGATTGTCGACAGTTCTTTTTGCCTTTTCAAGCTCAACAAGTGCTTGGACCTTAGTATCTTCGGCATTCTTTAGTTGTTCCTTTAACTTGTTCAGGTCTTTTTGAGCCAGGTGAAGCTGTGTCTCCTTCGCCAGTACTCTCTGCCATTAAAGGAGCAAAAAAAAAAAACAAAAGTAAATGGCTCTGCAAACTGAAGACTAGTAAAATATCTATAAATTGCAGAATGGAAATTAAGCACTTACTATCAAGTCGAAGGGAGCGAATATTAATTATCATGAAATTTATCAATCAATAACAAAAAAATTAAGCAGCAGCTGCTTTAAAACTCTATTTTTCATTCATTTTGAAAACAAAAGCAAACTTCAATCATAGTAAATTAAAAAATGACACATAAAACTATCAGAAAGGCCATGATGCATTTTGTTTCTCATTCAAATTCAGTTTCCTATATCCAGGATTCGCCACAGGTGCAAAACCTCTTTTGTCTAATGGTCCACTGACTACAGTCATTCCGAGCTAAGAATATTAGAATTGTTAGAAATTGAGTCAGCAAGGCTGACAGTTAAAATTAAAACATAATTCCTTGACGTGTCAAGCTGGGTATTTGTAGATAGAAGCTCCAGCAATATGACAAAACAGAACAAACAGGAATACCTCAGCAGAATGAGGTTTTGCCTTCTTGATGGCAGGTTTTTCCCCTGAGAAAGCACCCTCACCAAATAGAGTGACAGCATCCTTAACAGATTGAAATGGTGCACTGGTGTCTATCTCTCCCACCTCCACCCTTTGGGGGGAGTCTGTAGCATTTTGGCGACCCTTTGCTATCATACTTGCTTTATTTATTATTGTTATTGTTTCCAAGAAATTTACCTGCAGGAAACAATCAATAAAAATAAAATAAAAAATTGAAACTCACTCAAAATAAAATCAAATATATCATGACCAAAACTTCAGAAAAAGAGGAACTACAGAACCCCATATAGTGCAGGCCAGAAATAAGGCCGTGGCCTACTCTATATGAATTAAGAGCTGGTTTGTATCTTATCCATAAAGCATGTGGCCATTAATCAGTAAACATAACATTGACCTAAGAAAATAACTAAATAATACAGAAACTAGGACTTCATCTTCATCCCATTTCCAATTCCAAACTGCAATTATGATAGCTTCAATCACAAAAAATTGTTAACTTCAGTAAAAGCTCACAAGTTTCAAGTTCATGCTGCCTGAAAGTCACTGTGAGCCCTAAGCACTATCAAGTTTGGCCGTACGTGACAACATTCATTTTCCAAGATCATTTCAAACTTCCTCAAAAATCAATCAGATTACTGTAAACTCAACCATAGACAATAAATGAAGCCTCCTCAATTCAAGCAAGAAACAAAAGATAGAAACAAGAAGTACAAGAAAAATTATAAAACCCATAATAAGTAATCTTTCAAGTACATCATACGTATGGTAGTAGAGTTGCTGAAGCAACAAGGATAGGAGAAAACTTACCAATATTTATCACTTCTTCTAGAAAATTTATCCAAATATCATCAAACTACTCTTTGGACAGTATTTCTCTTTGATTCGACCAGAAATTCAAGCTCAAACCTTAATTCAACGGCAAACAAACAACGAATTATCATAATATTTCTATACTTTTCGCAGCATATAACAACTCAAGACAGTAACCAAAATGACATCTCACATCAAAAAACAAATGAAATGAAGCGCAAATTACACGCAAAACATCAAAGAGTGTAAAAAGACTAATAAACAAACAAAAATAAAGCTAAAAGACAAAGCTTGAAAACATAAAACGAGTAAAGAACGTACCTTTAGTTGCTAGCCCAGAAAACCCTAAACATAAAGCCCCTAGAAATCATCAAAAGTCAACCCTAGTAAGCTACTGGTAATAAAAATAACAGTCTTCACAGGGTCACACAATCTTGAGATCAACTTCACCGATCATCATGCTTTCCTTGGAAACTCAAAAAATAATATTTAAAAAAACAAGAAATCCTTTAATCTTTTCACTCAAAGAATAAAACCCACCAAGGAGATTCTCAGTGGCGCAAGAATCCCTCAGAGATGAAAATTTTCTCGTCCAAGAAACTTGTTTTCCCGGAAAATTTTCCGGGTACAAATCAAATGGGTATTCTCTTTTCCTGACAAACTGCAAGAGTCGCAGTCTAGGGGCAGACGTTAAGCCTTCGGGAGAGACTGTTTGAAAATTCGAAAGCTGTTCAAAGACTAACTTTATATTAGCGAATCAGTGAAGGGAGAGACGAGAGTGACGTTCTCAGCTGTACTTTTGGGAACAGTTATGACTTTCTATAGAAATGGAAGGGTAGTTTCGTTTAGGATGTACAACTGGAAGAAGCAGGAGAACATAATTTTTAGTTTCTACCACGGTAAATCTTTTATTAATGCGACAACCTATTCAATCAAACTATATTTTTAAAATTAGCTAAAATAAATATTTTTAATTATTTTTCAAAAAATGGTTTTATAAATTTACAATTTTTAAAAATGGTATAAAATTAGGACATTAAAATCCCACTTAATCCAAATAAAAAAGAATTTAATTAATTCTTTTAATGTAAAAAAAAATTGATGAGATTTATTTCTCTTATTTTAATTTCTTTAACACCTATTAATCTTCGATGTGGTTAGATACTAAACTTACCATACAATCAACAATGTGGGAGATAGTTGTGAGTTTGAATTGAAATGGAAGGGGCAATTTTGTCTAGAGAGTACAAGCAAGAGAAGCAAAAGGGGAAATTAAGAGAGAGAGAGAGTGCTAGGTGAGCCAATGGGCAAAAAAGAGTAGTGAGTGGTGCAAGACAATGACCAAATAATAAAGTTGAAATGAGTTATGGGCTTTCCCTTTTGTTTTATTTGTCTCTTCAATAATACAGTACTCGTATTTGTTAATGTTTTGGTGTGGGGGTGGCTTGGATATATGAGATTGAGATATGCACATTCGTTCATCATTCAACAATGGTCTTCATACATGCACATCTACTCTTTGAATTGGTATACAACAAAGAAGGAAATGACTTATAAAATGAGTTCAAGCAGTGCTGTGGTGGTGTTTTCACAAGCCCATGATTCAGAAATGGGTCCGGTCTTGGACTCTTCTACGTTTTTGGGATTTGAAAGTTGCAATAGAAAACATACAAGACGCAATGAGAGTATCTACTCAATATGGAAGAGAAAATTATGACTTTATAATAAATAAATAAAATTAAAGTGGAGTATTAACAATTAATTAATTAATTAATTTTTTAATTTTATTTATTTATCATATCATAATTTTTTTTATTTTCACTAATTGTATTATCTCATTATACCAGTATAACTGATTTGGTGGGACTGTCATATTTAAAATTTTTTAAATATTATGTTATGATTATTTATTCATTTTCTTATAATTAACTATGTTATGTGCGTGTATAAATGATGATAAAAACATGAATTATGAATAGAAGCTAAGAAAATGATGAACTTGTACATGTACTATTAATAACAAATTCAGCATGGCCAAGGCCATACAATACAAATATGAAAAACCCTTTTCTAGGCTATTACTTCCATCATTATTTATACATTGAAATAAATATTATATTGTTAGGAATAATGGTTTTATAATAAATTAGGGACTAAAATGAAAATTTTCCAACAATTAATTCTAAAGAATTCTAGTTTATATATATATATATATAAAGGAATCCGGATCCATATTTTCATTTTGCAAGTGCTTTGTATCAACAAATGTCAATTGCATAGAACCTGAACCTTCCCTGTCGTATTAATTTTGTGACTTGTAAGCTTTGTTCTCTCATGCACGCTTGAATTGATGTATGTAACAAATGTATTAATAACACCACCATTTTGTTCAACCATTTATGGGTAGAGAGTTTTAGGTAGCAGCACGTCATTATAGATAATATATATATATATGCTTAGTTGCTTCATTCAACACACAGAATATTTGCAAGAGAGCTACGCCAGATATATAATGGGTAGAGAAATTGTTGCTGCTGAAGAAGAAGAAGGTCTGCTGCCTCTTTTTGAGACAAAGGAAGGGTAGGGTTTCTAACTGGTTGTTTTCAGCCACAGCTTTTGCTGGAATATGTTTTATACTGGTATACAGGATTTATGTAAACTTAACAAGAACCCAAGAAGAAGAAGGAAGAGGAAGATGGGCTTGGAATATTGGAATGTTCATGGCAGAAGTTTTTTTTTTCAGTTTGTTCTGGATTATCACTCAGTCTGTTCGTTGGAATGTTAGATATCATTTCCCTTTCAAAAACAGACTTTACCAGAGGTTTGTTTTTTTAACTCTCTTAATCTTCTCTGTACTTATGACTGGTTAATTAGTAGATTACCTCTTTCTCTTCTTTTTCTTTTCTTTCTCTCGTTATTATCATTTTATTTTAATATATATACTTATGCTCACAAATTTTACAAGTTCAGATATGAAGAAAAGTTACCAGGAGTTGCCACCGACTATGGTGATTAACACCATTTTATCAGTCATCCCCTATAATTATCCACCGAAGAAATTGAG
>JAXCLQ010000005.1:9388077-9415849 GCA_035584115.1 Cedrela odorata | reverse complement strand
CAGGAGTTGCCACCGACTATGGTGATTAACACCATTTTATCAGTCATCCCCTATAATTATCCACCGAAGAAATTGAGATCAGAATTCACATTTTATGCTCTCTTAAAAGCCCCTCATTTTTCTAAGTATTGGATACCCTTCTGCAAAAAAATCAACGTTGAATCAAGGTCACTGGAAGCCTACTTTCTGCAGAAATTTGATGCGAAAGACACTATTCAGGCTCAAGAATGGTTAGCTATCGAGGTAATTAGACCATACGATATCGGTTATAAATTTAGGACTTGTATATTGAGGCTATTTTTGTTTGAGTTGCTACTTGACCTTTTTTGGTCATGCAGCATGTAGCTAGGACAGATGAATTTGCACAAATGAACTATATCTACTTGCTAACATTTTTTTTTTTGTGGGTATAAAGAAACAATACGAAGAAATGAGAAACCGGATCGAATCAGCCATTGCAAAGGGAAGCATTTTCAAAGAAACAAGGATTCAACACAAAGGATTCTCTGAATGGAATTCTAAGACAACAAAGCAGGATCACCAGTCGATCGTGCAGGTAAATATATATGCAATTAATTGTAGTACGACAATTCATTGTGTTATGTTAATTAATTTAACTATTTAACCCAGATTATAATTAATGGGAAGGATGCAGAAGTCGTAGATATTGAAGGATGTCAATTGCCAACATCGGTTTACACGGCTCGAGAGAAGAGACCAGGATGGCCTCATAATTTCAAAACTGGACCCATGAATGCTCTGGTAATTTGATGTACATGAAGATGAGTCCTTATATATATATATATATTTGTTTTTTGTTGTCAAACTGAATTGTTACTTACTTTTGCATGCTGATAAGGGTGTCATCAGAGATAAGCAATGCATCAATAATTCTCAATTTGGTCTGTGACATGTATGCAAATGATGCAGATGCAATAAGAGAAGCCTTGTGTTTCTTCATGGAAGAAAGAGAGGCCACGAAATTGCTTATGTGCAGCATCAACAATGTTTTCACAATATCACTAAAGATGATCTCTATGAGTATCATAATCACGTAATTAACAAGGTAATCCATTAGCCAAAACATATGAATACAACTAATATACTTGATTTTTTCTTTTTTAATCTTGATGATCATGAAGGTTGAGCTTGCCGGGATTGGCGGCTACGATGCATATCCGTACTGCCGCACAGGATGTTTCCATCGAAGAGAAAGCCTCTCCGGAGCAAAGTTTTGTAAGGATTATAGAGGAAATAGCTGGCAAAAAGAATTATATTAAAAGAAGTGTTGATGAATTGGAAAAGCCCTAATAAATTCTTGCCAGTTGTAGCTACGAGAAGGACACTCAATGGGGCAAAGAGGTTTAGCTACAGCTCTTCTTCTTATCCATTATAGTCATGGAATTACTTGTTTATGATTTATAAGAATGAACCTTTCTGTAACGCGGAACGCAATATTTATAACATAGAATTGATCATCTGGGTATGAATTTGCAGATGGGATTGATATATGGGTTTGCAGTAGATGACCTGGTTAGTGGGTTGGCAAGCCTATCCAGAGGTTGGAAGTCATTGTTTTATAAACCAGAAAGAGTAGCCTTCTTGGGTGTTGCTCCAACAACCTTAGATATTGCTCTTGTTCAATACAAAAGATGGTCTGAAGGAATGTTTCAGATATTTTTATCAAAGTTATTACCCCTTCATTTTTGGTCATGGGAAGGTCAAACTTGTTGCCCAAATGGGTTACTGTAATTATCTTTTATGGGCTCCCCCTTCCTTCCCTACATTGTTTTATGTCATTGTTCCTCCACTTTGCTTGCCTCATGGCAATTCCTTATTCCCAAAGGTATCAAGATTTTAATACGCAGAGTAGAATTATTAATTCTAGCTAGGGTTACTAATTTAATGGTTAACCATGTCTCAGGTTTCTAGCTTATGGTTCATACCATTTGCATATGTTTTCATAACCAAAGATGTCTACAGCATATTAGAGGAACTGAGTTGTGGTACAACACTCAAAGGTTGGTGGAACAAAAAGAGAATGCTGATCATCCAAAGGACTGCAGCATTCTTTTTCGCATTCGTAGACGTTATCATCAAGCAAGAGGGATTATCTCAAACAGCATTTGTCATCATTGCCAAGGTGGTGACAGAAGATGTTTTAAGCAGATTCGAGCAAGAAATCATGGTGTTCGGAAGTTCATCTATCATGTTCACCATTGTTTCAACACTGGCAATGCTGAATCTTTTCAGTTTGGTTGGAGGAATAATGAGGATAATATTTTTCCTGGATTTCGGAGCTCTAGAAAAGTTGATCACTCAGATTATTCTTTTTTGTGGGTTAATGGTTTTGGTTAATCTTCCAATCTATGAAGCTCTCTTCATCCGCAAGGACAAGGGCTGCATATCCTTTTCTGTCATGTTCAAGTCTACTGTTTTAGCTCCATTGACATGCCTAATGCCTATATATAAATTGTAAGAATGCTCCACATGATATTACGGGGATTTATATAAAAATAAGAAATAATTCTCTCGTACTCATGACGTCTGAATTAGCAACAAATATTTCAACCATCCACCAATAAAGAAGGTTGACTTAGAAAATAAAGTGAACTTTGCTGCGCCATCCCTTTTGAAATCTTCATCAAATTACACGATAATTCCCACTTTCATCTTCATTTTATATCCCAAATGAATGAGGATAAAGTAATAGCCATTTATAAAATATATTTCTGGTCAAAATAAACACGGCAGCAGCAAGTGTCGACTTAGCCGCTTATGAATTTAGACCGATATAAACCATGCCTATCAGTCCGCAAAAGGGGCCGACCACCTGCCCACCTCATTGCTGAGATATTGTATTCATTTCTTCTCCCAGTTGTCCCCCATTTCATCGAAAACAGTAACAGCGTGGGACTATTTATTACTAAAAAATAAAACAAATAATTGTGGGGTTAATATATGGTGAACAACTCCATGCAACTTGCTCCCTCTAAACAAAAGCAAGAATAAAGAAACTACATTTATGCGTGAAATTAATGGGAGGAAAATCAAACTTTTCCTCTATATATAGAGTTGAAGATATATATATACATATAGTCTTCACAGAGAGTTTGGAGAGAAAACAGAAATGGCGAGCGAGGGATCATTGCCATTGTTTGAGACCAGAAGAGCAAAGGGAAGAGTTCTGTACAGAATCTTTGCAGTTTCAGTGTTTGTGGGGATATTTCTGACATGGGTTTACAGATTGAGTCACGTTGTATCAAATGAAAATGGAAGAATTAGATGGGCGTGGTTAGGGTTACTTGCGGCTGAGATGTGGTTCGGTTTTTACTGGCTAATGACTCAAGCCCTAAGGTGGAACATAGTCTACAGGCAAACCTTCAAGGATAGGCTCTCTCAAAGGTTCTTCTACCTCACTCTTTCTCTTCTATATATTATAAAAACTAATATTAAAATTAGAGGCATGTTACATATAAAACAATAATAGATTCTCATTTCTGAACGTCTATGTATACTTTATAAAAACTAAGATTGAAAAACAATAATAGAGACATATTATTTATATCATTTAACATCTTTATTGTCACTTTGTTTGTTCTTTCCATAAATATATATATATATATATATATTAATACAAACTTTATTTTGAAAAAAAAATACACAGATATGAGAAGTTGCTGCCTGGAGTGGACATATTTGTATGCACAGCAGACCCGAAATTAGAGCCACCAATGATGGTGATAAACACAGTTTTATCAGTAATGGCATATGATTATCCAACACAAAATTTGAGTGTTTATCTCTCTGATGATGCTGCTTCTCATCTTACTTTCTATGCTTTAATGGAGGCCTCTCATTTCTGCAAACACTGGATTCCTTTCTGCAAGAAATTCAATGTAGAGCCAAGGTCCCCAGCTGCATATTTTCTCTCTGTGGCTAATAACATTAATAATCACTCCAAAGATTTGGCATCTATCAAGGTTAGTCATTAATTAATATTCTTAATAATTTAATCAATAAAGAATTATCTTGAAGGAATAACCTAGCTAGTTGACAGATTAATAATTTCATTAATATACTATTTAATGCATCAAAAAATACTTCTTGACGCTTGCCTTTTGGTTGTATGGTAATATGATCGATAATGGTATATATATTTTTAATTATTTTTATAAATATTTTATAAAATAAAAATATTATTATTGTAAAATAATTTGTTTTGTTTTTGTTTTAAATGAATTTTGTTTATGATTGATATCTCAATAGTCCATTTTCTTGGTACAATGTGAAATTAGCAAGTGTTCAAATATTTCTTAATTGGCCATAAAATTCTTGTGCTTAGATCCTTAAATTGATAATATTTAAGAACCAAGATTGTAAGTAAAATAGATAAACCATTAATGATTAAGTAAAAAGAAAATGTTATGCTCTTAATTTGTTTCAATATTTATCAAGCCCTCTTCATATTATAGCTCTTCTTTTATTAATTTGTAGAGATTATATGAAGAAATGGAGAATAGAGTCCAAACAGCAACCAAGCTTGGTAGAATCACAGAAGAAATGCGCATGAAACATAAAGGATTTTCCCATTGGGATTCCTACCCATCTCGATTTGACCATGACACCATTCTTCAAGTAAATTAATTCATCTTGCCCTTCAACTGTTGCATGTTTTTGTTCAAGTTGTTTGATTTCTTTTTTGTTTTGGGTATGAAGATATTGATAGATAGAAGAGATCTTAATGCTGTTGATATTGAAGGATGTGCATTGCCAACTTTGGTGTACTTGGCTCGTGAGAAGAGACCTCAACATTTCCATAATTTCAAAGCAGGAGCTATGAATGCACTGGTAATCTCATTCATAACACCTGACTCTTTAATGAATATATATATATATATATATAGATTTTTTAATCCTCTCTTGATTTAATGAGTCAAACAAAAAAGTTCATTTCTGATATAATGTTACTTGTTTGATGGTTTTATATCCAGATAAGGGTGTCATCAAAGATTAGTAATGGACAGATCATTCTTAATGTAGACTGTGATATGTACTCAAACAATTCACAGTCTGTGAGAGATGCTCTTTGCTTCTTCATGGATGAAGAAAAAGGCCATGAGATTGCTTTTGTGCAGTTTCCACAGAACTTTGAAAATATTACTAACAATGATATATACGGTAATTCTGCAAGAACAATCAGTGAGGTAAGTACATGTATATTTATAAATTAGATTGTAATTGTAGCATGCTTTTTTATTTCAATAATATTTTGCTTTATATTGCTTAGTTTATTTGTCTGCAAATTTATATATTCTGGTGATAAAGGTGGAATTTCACGGTATTGATGGCTATGGAGGTCCTCTATATATTGGAACTGGCTGCTTTCACAGAAGGGAGACTCTTTGTGGAAGGGAATTCAGTAAGGATAATAATATTGATTTGCAGAGAAAAAGTGATTCAAAGAGAGAAGAAAGTGTACCTGACTTAGAAGAAAAATCAAAAACTCTTGCAAGTTGTGCTTATGAAAAAAACACCCGATGGGGAAAGGAGGTCAGTATGATAGAGAACAGTATCTTATTTTTATATGTATTATGTATTGCCACTGCCCTGAATCATGAAATGCTTGATTGCAGATGGGTTTGAGATATGGTTGTCCAGTTGAAGATGTGATAACTGGGATATCAATTCAATGTAAAGGATGGAAATCAGTGTATTTTAATCCAGAAAGGAAAGCATTCTTAGGTGTTGCACCAAACACATTGCTGCAGGCGCTTGTGCAGCACAAGAGATGGTCTGAAGGCGATTTTCAGATTTTTCTTTCCAGGCACAGTCCTGCTTGGTATGCACATGGAAAGATTAGCTTAGGCCATCAATTGGGATATTGCTGCTATTGTCTGTGGGCTCCAAATTGCTTGGCAACACTATTTTACTCTTTTGTTCCTTCACTTTATCTTCTTAAAGGAATTCCGTTGTTTCCACAGGTAAGTTCTCTGTTCTTCTCATTTGCACCTTGGTTATCACCAAACTGTTTCTCTCAATTGTTTGTGACTAACTGAATTACATTTATGAGCACAGATCTCAAGCCTGTGGTTTATACCATTTGCATATGTAATATTTGCCAAGTACACATATAGCCTAGCAGAATTTCTGTGGTCTGGTGGCACAATCCAAGGTTGGTGGAACGAACAACGCATGTGGCTTTATAAAAGAACAAGCTCTTACTTCTTTGCTTTCATAGACACCATTTTATGGACACTGGGATTTTCTAAATCAGCCTTTGTAATTACAGCAAAAGTGGCTGACAAAGATGTATCCCAACGATATGATAAAGAGATAATCGAATTTGGAGCTTCCTCTTCAATGTTCACCATATTAGCAACACTTGCATTGCTCAATTTATTCTGCGTGATTGGCTTGTTGAAGAAAATGATCATAGATAAGGGAATAGTTAAACTCTATGAGACAATGATCTTGCAAATTCTTCTATGTAGCTTTTTAGTTCTCATCAACTGGCCTCTGTATCAAGGCCTTTTCTTGAGGAAGGACAATGGCAAGATGCCAAGCTCTTCAACAGCAAAATCACTTGTGTTAGCTCTGTCAGCTTGTACCTGTTTTACATTCTTGTATTAACTGTTCCTTTATTTTTTGATGATGAATATGTAACTTGCATCTGGCATACAAATTAAATTATTGTGTTTCTGCTCTTGGCATAACTTTTCCCAGCCAAGAATGCTTATAAAATTTACCATATATAGCTCTATTTCTTTTTTTTCTTTAAGAAAATAATAAAAACTTCATTTATTCTTCTCAAGATCAAGTACTCCAGGTTATCAACAGCACTCGCTAACACAACTACTGTTGTCAGTAAAAGATGTGTTAGATTGTTTTTTGGAAGCACATTTCTCTTCTTTAATTCGCCAATCAAACGGACTTTTTGGAAGCACATTTCTTATGTCTTCCGGTTTAGTAGGGACCAATCAAATGGATACTTTTGAGCTAATGGTTACTGCTCAAATTACCTATCTACCAAGCATTCTTCATCTGCAATGTTGACTTCAAGGGCTGCATATTATCCTCAGATGTTTTTAGTTCAAAAGATAGGATTTTTGTGATGAGAAATGTAGCAGCCGACTGACAAGGATGGAAATAATATTTCTTGTATTCAATGTTAATGATTACACTATGATTGTCATATACAGACAAGAGGAATGTGAAAGAAACCCTAGGAATGTACACGCTATACAAAAACAAATGAAACAAATTCAAGTTTACAGCTATTATATTAATAATTTCTTATCCACATTGTCCTTCAACAAGGATAGCCTTGGAGTAGAGTCTTCCCTGCTAAGACCTCTTCTGAAGGGTCCTCTGTTTTGGAATCGAGTAACATTTTCAATTCTAGAATTTATAATCACTAGCATGTCTACTGACTTCATACTGAAAGAAATTTAATGTTTTTATAACCTGCAATTGCTGTATTTATATATCCTGGGTTGAAGGAATTCTTGGAACTTTATCTATTTTCCCCTGGTAAAAATATTAGGAATTAAACATATTATACGTAACAAAAATTTAAAATTTATTTTAATTAATCGTATTAATTAAATGTTATAAATTTTTATGTCAAGATTATGTTATTTATTATGTTTTATAATATCAACAAAATATAAATAATTGTATAAAGATCTTACTTTATATATTTATTATCAATGGGATTAGATTAACATTTTTTCAAATTTTTTATAGATTTGTAACTTTAAATACTATTTTGATCTTTAAAACGTTCGAATTTAAATTTTTTTATGAAATACAAAATTGTAGATCTTCAAGTCTTCTTTTCAGAATTTCTTGAATTGCATTAATTCAATATCCAAACCAAAAGTTATGACTCAAATATAGAAACTGTACAAACATTCATTCAATCACCTAAGTGTGTGGTCTCTAATGATAATCCACGTAAAGTAGAGATTAGAGTTTTAAATTTTCTCTAAATCTTAATTATATAGAGTGTTTTTTCATTAATGTTAGTTCTTAAAAAGAGATATATAGAGAGTTTTTGGCCATGATAATATTCTCTCAACTCTTGAAGAAAATTCTCTCTTCACATTCACTTACATTTTTAGGCCAAAATTTGAATTTATATAAATTTCATATTTTAACTTTCTAAATCCTATTTTAAATAAATAAAATCACTAAATAGATTCATAATTTTATTAGTAATTTATTTTTTAAATTAAATATTATTTAATTAATCTAATTAATTAAATATTATTATCTTAATCAAATTAAAAAACTTATAATTAAATAATTATGATTAAATACAAATATTTTGTATAATTATAATTTAACATCAATAGTTTTCAAATTTATTAAATAAACTCTTAAAGATTATAAAATTAATAATTAAATCATTAATTATTTATTTACATGATTTAATATTAATTCTTCAATACCTTTTAGTGTGTGACCCATTAATTTCATTCTTATGTTGACAATAGAATTAGTTATAGGCTTTTAAGTCTAGATAAATTAATTTAATTAATTTATTCTCAATTAATTCCTTAATTAAGAAATTAAATTTCATAGATCATAAGCAGCATCTAATAATGTATTATAACTCTCAATTAAAAAATAATACTAAATTAATGAAGTCTAGTTCGTATATAATTACTGTATGATACAATCATTTCGTTTCATATATATCCCACTAAAGATTCTATAGTATGAAAAATATCTATTTTATTAAATTATAGTTATTAAAATTTTTGACTAAAACTGATAATATAATTTTAGAATTTCTGAAATTCCTTTCAGAACTCGCCATGATCATGGACTTATATTATCACTTATGTCAAAATGACTCTCTTTAGGATGTCAACTCTATGTTATCCTGAGTGACAAATCCTTTATTAATTTCTCACAACTTTCGGTGTTTCTCATATTGCCCAATTATTATTCTATGCGTAATCTCGCTATGGATGACAGAAGTGTAATGTCAAAGCATATATGATCCACAAATAAGGTATTATGAAGATTTCAAGTCTAAAAATTAGTCATACTATTGTAACTGAGAGAAATACCATAGACATATGGATAACACTTTATATGGATTTCTCAAACGGGTCAATTTGATGAATTTGTTCTCTAATAAGTATTCATATATTAGATTAAGTGAATACATTTACTAGTAGCTTATAAGATTGACTATTTTCCTTCTCCAAAATAACAGATATAACATATGTCAATTTAATTTTAAAAAAAATACTGACATAATATATGCCAATTTAATTTGAATTTATTAATATTCTAATGTTGATAATCTTACGATCGAAAATATTTAATAATGATATGATCTTATAAATTAAAATTAGGTTAATTTTTTTAATTATCGTTGTAAAAATGTTATATATAAATAATTAATATAAATAAAATTTATAAATAAATTATCAATTTTATTAATGTATATAATAATATACAATTAATTTTCATGCATATATCCTGCATAAAATACTGTGTCGTGAGGAACACCATATGTTATTGCAGAGACGCCTTTTACCAAACTATCAGAATTGGTAAAGAAAAACTTCTTTGAAGTTATTTTTGAAAGTAAGAAAATGTGAAGTGATGGATGCGTTCCTCTGTTTGAAACAAAGAGAGCAAAGGGAAGATTCATCTATAGGCTTTTTGCTGTGTCTATTTTTGTGGGTATATGTTTCACTTTAGTTTATAGAGTGAGTCACATACCAAAAGAAGCAGAAGATGGAAGATGGGCATGGATTGGGTTGTTTGGAGCTGAGATATGGTTCAGTCTTTACTGGGTTCGTTCTCAAGCCCACCGATGGAACTGTGTCTACCAGCGCACCTTCAAGGACAGGCTCTCACAGAGGTCTCTTCCTCTCTTACTCTGTCTGTGAAATATATATATTTTTTGTTAGTTCTCAGAAGGATGTAATTTAAGGTGAGACTTATCTTTCTTTTTGCCCTAAACTGAGAAATTACGTATAGGAAGATTGAATTACATCCAATAGAGCAATAACCAGTTCAAAGTGCAATAAGAGCTTAAAAGATTCAGATGAGTTGGAATGCTTTCAGATTTTGTTATATTTATTTTTACATTCTGTTTATAGTAGCACTACATCTTGTTTCTTACAAATTTGCATACATGAGAATGACTTGCCCATGGTGGATATATATGTATGCACGGCAAACCCCAATATAGAGCCACCGATAATGGTTATCAATACTGTTTTATCGGTCATGGCATACAATTATCCTTCAGAGAAGCTTAGTGTATATCTCTCTGATGATGCTGGTTCTGATATTACTTTCTATGCTCTCTTAGAGGCATCTCACTTTGCTAAATATTCGATACCATACTGCAAGAAATTCTCCGTGGAGCCGAGGTTGCCAGGGGCTTATTTTCTGTCAATTTCTGAGCAAGATGAGGTGGAGGAGGCTAAGAAGTTGGTAGCTATCAGGGTAAAAATAAAGGAACCTAAGCATTATGGCATGAATGAAGGACTAGGAAATTGGTTACTGCCTTTTACTACTTTTGGTTCTTCAAGATGTACTAAATTTCCTTCATGGAATTTCTTTTGTAGAAAATATATTAAGACATGGAGAATCGAATCATAACAGCAGCCAAACTAGGTCGAATATCAGAAGAAATACGGTCTAAACATGGAGGATTTTCTCAGTGGGATTCATATTCTTCCCTGCATGACCATGACATTATTCTTCAAGTATGTGACAGTCATATTTACTCAAGCAAAAGAATCTATTATATCAAAATTTGCTAAACTGAAGCACTTGTTTCATTTCTAAAATATGAAATTGTGAATCAGTTTTCTCCACAAATTGTTTAAGTAGAAACCTTCAAGCAAATCATCTGTAATTATGTTTATTTAAAAATTTACAGATATTGATTGATGGAAGAGATCCCAATGCTACAGAGATTGAAGGAGATTCATTGCCAACTTTGGTGTATTTGGCTCGCCAGAAGAGGCCTCAATATCCCCACAATTTCAAGGCTGGAGCAATGAATGCACTGGTAATTTACACACATCTATTTATGGGATGAAAACACACAAGCATAAATTTTGCATATTCATATGTGATATGAGCTCGTTCAAACTAGAAGGCGTTTACATATGATTTGGTATGCATCTTCTAAACAGTTCACATTATTTGATTTATAAATCCATCATTTCTTATTTGATGGTTCATTTTGCAGATAAGGGTGTCGCAAGAAATTAGCAATGGACAGATTATTTTTAATGTGGACTGTGACATGTACTCAAACAATTCAAATTCTGTCCAGGATGCACTTTGCTTTTTCATGGATGAAGAGAAGGGCTATGAAATTGCTTTCGTGCAGTTTCCGCAAAATTTTGAAAACATAACTGAGAATGAAATCTACAGTGGTTCACTAAGAGTAGGCATGGAGGTGAGTTAATATCCATTAATCTAAATCTAATCACAACTTATGTCTGGTATACGAGATATACTATGTTATTTTGCGTCATTTGTTGGTGATGAAGGTGGAATTTCATGGTATGGATGGATATGGAGGCCCCCCCTATATTGGAACAGGCTGCTTTCACAGAAGAGAGGTTCTCTGTGAATGAAATCTGATAATAAATGTACCAGAGAATGGAAAAGAGAAGAAAATGTAGACAAACTAAAGGCTCTTGCAAGCTGCACTTATGAGCAAAACACTCAATGGGGAAACGAGGTCAGTCAGTCTCTCTCCTTGATTACTTTGAAGTAAATATCAAACAGCCGATAAATCTAAAAGTTTAAGCTGATAGAGAACTGACATATATGCTTGATGGCAGATTGGCTTAAAATATGGGTGTCCAGTTGAAGATGTAATAACAGGATTATCAATCCAATGTAAGGGATGGAAATCAGTGTATTTCAATCCAGAAAGGAAAGCATTCTTAGGAGTTACAACAACCACATTGCTGCAGACACTTGTGCAGCACAAGAGATGGTCTGAAGGTCAATTTCAGATTCTGCTCTCCAAATACAGTCCTGCTTGGTATGCACATGGAAAGATCAGCTTAGGCTTGCAATTGGGATATTGCTGCTATTGCCTCTGGGCTCCTAACTGCTTTGCAACAATATATTACTCTATCATCCCTTCACTTTATTTCCTCAGAGGCATTTCCTTGTTTCCACGGGTGCTTACTCATTCCCTATTTTCTTCCAGTTTCCATCAATCTTTAAGCTTAGTTTGTCTGCTAGAACTCAGGGTAGTAGTCTAGTTTGCAGAGGTTTTAAACACTATATTTCCCAAATCAAAACAAGAATTAAACTGCTGAATCTAGGATTTCAGCAATGGGCAAATAACTTTATATTGGTATTATAATGCAGTCTTCAAGTCCATGGTTTATACCATTTGCATTTGTGATATCAGCTATGTACTGTTACAGCCTAGCTGAATTTATGTGGTCTGGTGGCACAATCCTAGGCTGGTGGAATGACCAAAGGATATGGCTCTATAAAAGAACAAGTTCGTACTTATTTGACTTCATTGATGCCATTTTAAAGTCACTAGGATTCTCTGAACCTGCATTTGAAATCACAGCAAAAGTAGCAGATGAAGATGTATCTGAAAGATACCAGAAAGAGAGAATGGAAGTTGGAGCCTCTTCCTCATCCCCAATGTTCACAGTAATAGCAACAATTGCATTGGTCAACTTGTTTTGCTTTGTTGGGTTTGTGAAGAAATTAGCCATGGATGATGCTACAGCTATCAGATTTGACACAATTGTTTTGCAAATTCTTCTGTGTGGAATTCTGGTTTTCATCAGCTGGCCTTTGTTCCAAGGCCTTTTGTTGAGGAAAGACAAGGGCAAGATGCCAAGCTCAAGAACAGTTAAATCAGTTGGATTAGCTCTATTTGCTCGTACTTGTTTTGTGTTCTTGAACTAGTTTTCTTCACAATTTCTGCTGATCATTCAACCATTTCTAATTTCTGTTCCTCTAAATTGTTATATAAAATTTATTTATAATAATTTTTTTTACGTCATTTTATTTAAATATATATTTTATTTTTAAAATTTTTTTAATTATACTATCACTTAATAATATCTCGTAACCGTTTCAAATTTTGTATATTATCTTTTAAATTCTATATTTTACATTTTAATTTTTATGTTATTTATTTTTAATTTTATGTTAAAATTATTAATTTATTTTATAAGATATTTTTAATTTTATATTATAATTATAAAAAAAATAGATATAACAATATATATCAAATATATTGTAGTTTAAATCAGGAGAAAATATAAAATCATATAGATAATGCTTAATGGCAACTCTAGCCTCTATGCGGAAGCCACGTGTTGATATAAAAATATAAGTGTACCCAATCACAGAGAATCACAGCCTCTATAAGACCGAAGCAGCGTAAGTACTAGAGAAGTCCTCGTCACGTTCAAAGTTATCGCGACTGACAAAACTCAAAAACGCAATAACGCGAAAGGAGTTTAAGATTTTGTTCAACTTCAAAGGTACAATTTTTTTCCTTTACCTCTTTCGTTTATATTGATATTATTCTTCAATTTTGTTTCTTTCATTTATTTTGACTTATCAATCTAAGGAATGAATAAGGTCTGTTGTTTTTTTTGGTTAATTTCTGCTCTCCATCAGGATGAAAATTTTTCAAAGTCTCATGATTCTGAAGTTCCTTTGCTTATTCTGATTTTTGTTATCAACCAAACAGAAAATCAAATCATACCCATATTTTGATTTCAAGTTTTAGTGCATCTGAGATTGTTATATTTGGTCAAATACCCTCTATTTTATTTGCATGAATGACTGAATATTAATTTCTAAATTCTGTGGAGAATCCATTAATTCGTGTTTAGAAGTAGCTGTGAAGCAATTTTAGATGTGGGTTTTCTTTTTTTGGAAAAATTCTTTGTAATGAGATGCAGAGACTTTCATGTTTGATCCAATCTCATAACTTACAGATTTTGCTTCTTTGATTTATAGATGAAAGTTGGGCCACTTGGGTTTTGTGTTGTTGCGTTGTTGGTACTATTGTTTAGCCCACAGGCGGTTAATGGGATTAGATTTGTGATCGATAGAGAAGAATGTTTTTCGCATAATGTAGAATATGAAGGTGATACAGTTCATGCGTCATTTGTTGTCATTAAGGCTGAATCATCTTGGTACTACAGTCATGATGGTGTTGATCTCGTGGTAAGCATCATGTTTGTCAGTTTTTCCTTTTTTTTTTTAAATATTTTTTCTTTGATTTTGTTATTATATATTCCTTAATTTTTTCATGATATTATTTATTTAGAAAAGAAATATGCATTTTATCAATTTTACAGTGGTTTTTATGTGATTAACATTTATGTTTTAGATGGCAACATTAATAAGCTCCATTGTTATGGTGACACTAGCATGAATCTATTGAGGTTTATATCACACATGAAGTTCTATTTCTTTTGTTTTCGGATCACAAGATACATAATCTGTCATTATTTGTGGTGCAAGTCTGTTGGGCTGATAGTTCTATCCCTTAAAATTGTCTTGAAATTATATTTCTCCATTTTCTGTTTTTTCTCCTTTTATGGCTTTTGAAATCAAGTCACATTTTCCAATGTAAAAGGAATTAGAGAAATTATTTTAAATAATGTGCCGTCATATATATGTAATGGTGTTCTCGGGGTGCATAGGCTAAATATGAGCTGAGAGATCTAAATTGGTAAGGCCATCTAGTGCTAATGAAGAAGTGACTGGTGAACTAGCAATTGCCTGATATATACATCACCGAAACATGTTGATAAATTTCACATCCTGTTATAATAGTTTGAAAAAGTTTACCATACTTAATTTTAACCTTTTTGTGTCTTCTGTAATACGCTAAATTGGTACTATCTGTTTGTATTCTATTTATTTAAGCTTCCTACAAAAGATACCAGTGATCATGGAATGTTGTTGAATTTTGCAGGTGAAGGGACCTAACGGTGACCAGATTCATGATTTTCGTGACAAGATCAATGAGAAATTTGATTTTGTGGCCCATCATAAAGGAGTCCACCGTTTCTGCTTCACAAACAAGTCTCCATATCATGAAACTGTAGACTTTGATGTACATGTTGGCCATTTTTCGTACCATGAGGAGCATGCAAAAGATGGTAAGCCAGTGCACCTTGTTCTTTATCTCTATTGTCTTTCTGTTGAGCCCTTATGAATAAAGAGGTGAACTTAATGATAACTACCATGAATATCTGCAGAGCATTTGAAACCTTTGCTGGAACAAATATCCAAATTGGAGGAAGCGCTTTATAATGTTCAGTTCGAACAGCATTGGCTTGAGGCTCAGACTGAACGCCAGGCAATAAGTAAGTGATGAAAATCTGAATATCTGTTAGTTTAAGTAAGACGAAGCAGGTCCTGTTTGATGTTTTCCTTCAGTGTCATTTTCGGCATGTTCAAGAGTCACAAGCCAAACAAATAATTTTGTTGGTGAATTTGTTTTACAAGCCAAGCTTTAGTTTTCTGGAAAATGAAACATATCCCTGGGATTTTTTAAAAAATTTTTTTTTGCATTTTTAAAATACCAAACCCCTCATACCTCCTTTTCCTCCCTAGAGGTTTTACCAACTGTAAACCGACTAGCTCCCATGAAAAACATTTGTCCATAGATGATTGAAGCTTCTTGAGATGGATTATTATATTGTTACCCGTATAAATTAGAGGTATCAGCAGGAGTATTTTTAACCACCCCGCCTTGATGGCCAAAACAAGCCTCTCATGTTGTGAGCATTGCATAATATTTTGCCTCCACAATCTTCAACCAAAATGCAGTAAATGAGCATTGTTTTGCTTATCATTTTTCTTTTTGTTTCATTTCTTTTGATTGGAAATGCAGTAAATGATGATATGAGTCGGAGGGCAGTTTACAAGGCATTTTGGGAATCCACAGCTCTTATCGGAGTTAGTGTTCTGCAAGTTTACCTCCTCCGCCGCCTGTTTGAAAGGAAGCTTGGAATGTCCAGAGTTTAGCTTTTGCTCTTGAGATATGAGTTGTAGGATTATATGACCAACGAGTCCTTGAGTTAGAGGATTATATAGCCTACAGCTGTTTCATGCTTTTGATTCTTCTTTTGTGACTCGCCAGCAGGAAAAGAAACACGTACAGAAACTAAATTATACATTTAAATACCTTTTGTCGAAATTTTGATTAATAGATCATTAGATTTTATAAGGTCTTTGGTTTACTTGAACGATATCATTGAGCTACAGCAGTGGCAACTTAATTTTAATCAGCATCTTGCAATCGTGCATGAAAATTCATTCAACTTGACTATAAAAATAATCGTTTAGATGCCATCACAATAACCATTGTCACCAAAATATCAGCAACAAATATATTGCATCTAGTTGATCAAAAGAAGCATCTTCCTTCAAACAGGCTACGAGATTTATATCCCTTTCAAATTCATAATATTATACCAACGAAGTCCTCTGTTTCTTTCCGGTTAAATGTTGCCCCAAAAGTCCTCTGTTACTAAATTCAAAGCCTGCTCTTCGTGAAGTTCTTTTCAAAAAAGAAAAATTATTTCACAAACAATGTCAATCCACCGATACAATAAGCAGAAAGAACATGTCACAAACAAAATCTCTACAGCCCATAGAACAAATAAGGAAAGACAAGAAATAGCTTGGCTTGTAATAATAATAATAACCCACAAAATCAGTACATATAGATACATATAAGTATTTTCTGCTTTACCCCACCGTGACTCAATTTTTACAGCACAAAAACAAATTCCAGCAGGACTCATCACAGCTCTACAGCTCCCATATTCTTTTAAAAGTGGGGCAACAGTTACAGATGAACATACTCTTCCATGGAAGCACTTCAGATGGGCAGGACTTCATTAAGACTCAGCAGATGGGCTTTGGATGCAGCAGAACCATTTTTTCTGAAAACAGTACATTCCCACAAACACGAAACCATTAATGTGCAAAGAACTTATAGGTTGATGTACCTTGGCAGCCTAACATATATATTCAATTTCAAGAAAAAGAAATGCTAGTGCGGTGGTAAATAATGGAAGAACTTACAGGTTGAGGTTTGCCAGGTTCCACTCCATGCTTAATAGGAGGATCAACCTTTGCGGGTGACTCCGGTTGGCCACCCGTCTTTTTCTCATCCCTAGCCTTATTAAAGATGACAGTAAATCCTTCAGCTGAAGCAGGATCATTGACGTCCCATTCGCCAAATTTAGGCAATGGGCGACCCTTGTCCTGTTGGGGGGGAAAAACGAGAAACTTACATTAGTGTTCTCATAAATGTAGAACAGCAGGGGCCAGCCATATAAGGCCACTAGATATTGCAACAGGGTTATTGTTCACAAAACAATAAGCTTGAAGACCAAGACTATAGACTCCAGATATTCAAGTATAATGACACTAAGATCCTTGCTAAGCTGTCATCATGAACTTCATTTCTTTTGGTTGCCACAGATGATTTGGTAGAACTTGAAATCCTAATGGAAGTCTAAAATGACCAATAGTGCAGGGAATCCTCATCAAACTTAAAAGATTTAACTACAGATATATGCAGAAAAGGGCATTATCATCAAACAAGATGATAGCCTAATAAAGCAGTCAACATGATCTCAGAATCGTAACCCTTACATGCTTAGACTGACAAGGTTCATCAAGTTTTTAATTGTCACAATCCATGTATGTAGTAAACAAAATCATTGCTCTACTAAACCTAGCTTCGTATATGTGTCAGAAAAAAAGTACAAATGTTTAAACCAGCACATGTGCTTACAGAATACATCTTAACTCTTGAAAAGAATTGACATTATCGTCTACTATATTTATTAGAAATCCAAATGCCCATTGGGAATAAATCTTGTCATTGATTCAAAATTCAAATATAGACAATTAAAGTAGGACTTTTTTAGGAAGCACTGATCACACAAGTACAAAGCCAAAGTTCCCAACGGAGCCATGGCGTAAGATACATGAAACTGTGAGGAAATTCAGTCTCTCATTTTCTCAATGGGACAAAAAAAAATCTTTTTTTCCCCAGTTTCAAGTAAAAGGCCAGAAAGAATTTAAAAAAAGCAGATAAATAGTTCAGAAAATAACTGTTCATCTACAGAAAGCACCCAAGCTCAAGTTCTATGCTGTAAGAACTCACCACAATGATTATTCTATTTGATAAAAGTGCATGTACTAAAAAACATACAACTACAACCATCTATTGCTTGACCAAATCAGTGAAGTAAGAGATTCTTTCGGTCAATTGAAAAGGTCAAAACATAGACTCTTGATGACTACGAAGCACCTGTACAATCAACTTAGCAGTCCAAGCAGATCCTTAATTCTCAGAGAAAAACTCAACTATGCCAAACACATATTTGGCATTACACAAACAGACGACTACAATTTCAAATGATTCAGTAACCATCATCATGCCAAAGTAGTTAAAGCAGAAGAGTTACTATGTAATTCCACTGTCAGCCATTGATCACTCCTCAAGATGAGTGGTCGTTCACATTCCCCATAGTATGAAGCAAACAAATCCATTATCGTGAACGGGATCATCAAAAGAAAGTAGGAACCAACACATTAATAAATAGGATTGAATTACTTTTGGAAATTTGATAAATGTCCCCTCAATAAATCATTCCCCAATTTGGGATAATGACAACCATCTTTTAACTTCTCCATCAAAGGCATCCAATTTGAGCACTTGGTACCACAAAAGATATGAATTTGCCATAAAATTCCATTGCACTGCCAAAGATGCCCATTTATAGATTCTCAAATGAAGCCATCCCACTTAATTCATAACTTCAAACATCTAATTATAGCTACAAAAACTCAACCAGGTTCTGCCAATCACCCACCAATTAATCGTTCCTTTACATCCTTGCCTTCCATGCATTTATCCACAAGCTCATGGTACAACAAAATTTCTAGATTCTCTTTTACACCAAGACAGTAAAAGCACGCAAGAAATAGTTTTCTATTTTCAAGTAATTATATAACATCTTCTTCTTCTTCTTCAATCAGATTCTAAAAACTTCTTAATCATGAATTAACTTATTCAAAATCAATATTGAACAAAAATCAAACAATTTACAGTTAATATCGCATACAAATGAGATACAACTCATTGATCACATTCAAAGATAAGCAGGAAACAGAAAACAAAAGCATGAATTTAGGAAAGAAACAAAAAAAAAAAATTAGCATCAATCAACTGATTACAGCAATATCCAAATCAACCAAAGATCACCTCAACAAACAACAAACCCATTTCACTAAATCACAAGTTGAGCTAACAAACAACAAAATCAAAGCTCAAATCGGTCCAGAATTAGATCAAATAAACAGAAAATAACTCAGAAAAAGGAAGTTACAAAAATAGAAACTTGGATAAAAATATCAACTTTACAACAAAAACAGAAACTTTAAAACATAAATACAAATTTAGAGAGAGAGAGAGAGAGAGAGTGATTCCATACCGACATGAATGAATTCTAGATAGAGAGAACGTTTTTTTCTGGGAAACGAAAAGAAAGAGAAAAAGAGGTGAGACAAACAGAGAATTTAGAGATAGATAAAGGTATGAAACGACGTCGTGTGTCACAAGGGAAGAGAGAAAAAGAACGGAACGGAAGATGAGCTGGCAAACGGGGTGAATGTTGTGTTACACGGAGGCAAATGAACGCAAGTGAGCAACTGGCACTGTTCAACAGTTGTGCGCATACGAGATTGTATTTGTATTTGTATTTATTGTTTATTATCTTCTAATTCATTAAAAAGACATTTTTGTACATGGCTTTCATTCATTAAAACAATCAATGAAAACAGAGAAGTGGGTATCAATTCAATGCTAAAGAGAAATAATAAAAAAGATGCTTAACTTATATTAAGCAACTAACCAATAATTTAATGCAAGTTGAAGATACAATATGATTCTCTCTTTTTTTGGATGGAAAACATACATTAAGATGATAAAATGGGGGTGTTAAATTGACCATATTTGATTATTATACACAAAAGTTGTATGTCCACCCACCAAATTTGAGCTGTAGGAATTTTGTTGGTAACCAAGATGAACAACAATCCCATTTGCTCACTTATGAATGTGAACATAGGAAATGAAGTTCTCACAATAATTAAAAACAAAGAGATTATGTCCAAGGACAGAAACAATTTTAGACATAATCATTTTTACTAATTATAATTTATAATCACTTGATATCTATTGTTGCACAGAAGGAACTCGTTCATTACATGTAGCTGTTCATGCAAAAAGGAAAATAAGCAATGAGCAAAGAGTAAAAAACATTATGTGATGAGGAAGACAATCGTAGCAGGTATATCGAGTTTTTTTTTCATCTTTTGCTAGATTCTGTCTGCCACGCCGATGGCAAAGTATTACATTTTGTAAGATGTCAAGTCCTTGTGCCTCTAGTATCAAGTTCAAATTGGACGTAGATTCAGACAAGTTATTTATTAGGTTCCCTTATATGGATTTGTTTCCTTCATTTCTGCTGGCTTTTCCTGAAATCTTGCCAAAAAATATTGGAGTATCAGGGAAATAATGTAAAGGGTAAGTTTTGTTGCATATGTATGGAGTTTTAGCATGAGTTTCACTTACAGATTGAGTAGGACGAGCCATGGATCAATGATTCTGACCTTCAGTTGCACGTTGGAAAATGCTGACCATCAAATGGATGTTGAAAATATTGGATATGCCAGATGTATGCGCTTGATCCTGGAGACTCACATGCAGAAAGGACAAAAGTTCATGTTACAAAATTGTGTTCCTAGTACTGGCAACGATATTAGGAACAAACTTAAGCCAACAAATTCTATTTGATTAGCAAAACCAAAGAACAAGACAATAAATCAGGTTGCATTTCCAGATCATAGATGATTCATATTGTCCCACGTAGGATTCAGTATTTGGTAGAATAGGAGTAAGTCAACTCATTACATGTTTGAATATTGCTCGAGGCAATTTAGGCCAAGCATTCGGGAGAATGAAAACAAGCCCAAGATACCAGTAAGTCACTCTAAGCATTGCCTCGTTGCTGCACTTTGTAGTCGCCAAGAAACGAAAATCAACAGCAAGGTCATCAGAAGCTGAGAGGCTAGCCAATTTCAGGTCAAAATGGTAAAGTATCAGCAAACTAACTCTCACCAACTAAAAACACATCAGATCATCTTCAACAACATTGGTTGTTACTTTAAAGAATCTCCAGCAAATGAAGTAAATCATTATTAATTAGTGGTAGAGAAGTAGAAATTGAAACCATTGAGGCCTAAACCACCAAAGCAAACAAAGGACCATGAAAGCACATATATGAAACGAAGACATGGACTTTGCATAGCATGCAGAGCAACCCTTTTAGAATACCAGCACCACTAAGCAAGTCTGTACATTGTTTTATTGTTACACTGCACTGCTTCCGCACTTGATGTTAATGCGTCAAAAATCCTTTTCAATATCACAATTCCGTGATTCAGAGAGCATTTCACCTGGAGAAAGCAAACCAATAATTTATTAATTGAATAAGAATAGTTTTAAAAGAAAAGGTAATTGAAGAATACAGGAGTATAGCACAAATAAAAAAAATGATCATCTCAACTGATTAAAACACAAGGCATCTTAGCTTCACATGGCAGTACAGCTCCTAGATGGAGTACAATTTGAGAGCCCAACCCATTCTGTAGCTTTTCTACTTCCTTTTGGTATTATTTCTTCTAGTTTTCCTCAAGGACTTTAACTTTCCCAGGGCATTTATCAAGCCCCCGTGCAAATGTAGAGTGCTTCCATCCCAATCCCAAGATACCAATCCCCTCTCCTGTAAATCTTTCAAAAGCATTTCACCCCTAACAAGATTATTTTCCTCTGTGGAAATGGCATCAATGAGAACAGTATAGGTGGTTGTATTGGGACAAAGACCTTTTTGTTTCATCTCTTCATATAGTTTAAATGCAGACACAACATCACCATTAGCACAGAAACCTGAAATGAGAACATTGAAAGAAACCACATCAAGTTTCACATCCCAGACTTCCATTGTGCCTTTCAGCTGCAGAGCCTCTACAGGGTTTGCTTCTTTGCAGAATGTGTGCATCAGGGTTGTAAAAGTAGCAATAGTTGGAACAAGTCGCATCCTAAGCATGTGATTAAGAATGAGCATTGCATCTTCAACCTTTCCACAGTGGGCAAGCCCCCTTACCATAGCACTCTCAGCTATATTAGGAGAACTGACACCAAGTGTCACCATTTCATCTTTTAGCTTGAATGCTCCTTGTATATCCCCCACCCTACACATACCATTAATTAAAGTAATACACTGTGTGCAGTTAGGTATTAAACCCTTCTCAGACATTTCATGCAAAACAAAATGGGATTCTTGGAAAGCAGAAATTCTGTTGAGACCAGTTATGAGAGCATCGTGGGTTATTGTATCAGGAAAAACACCCAAACTATTCATAATATTAAACAGATCAAAGGCCTTTCCCATATCACCAGTTTTACAACACTTCATTATGAGCATGTTAAAAGTAAAACGATCCACTTTGCTGCCTTCTACAATCATCATTTTCAAGAATTTAACACCAATGTCCAACATACCAGTCTCACAAAAGCCAAGAATAAGGGAATGACAAGTTAACTTGTCAGGCAAAAGACCACTCCTCATCAAGATATTGAGTAACACCGAGCACATGAATAAATCTTTTTTCTTCGAATAACCGTGCAAGAGAATATTATATGTAGCTAAACTAGGGCACAGATTTCTGCTCCTCATTGTCGATAACAGATCTTTTGCCTTCACCATTTTTCCCAGCCTTGAGACTCCATCTATAACTGCATTAAGAGCAATGGTATCGGGGTACACACCTTCCTTCTCCATTGTTTCACTGATAAACAGAGCAGCCTTAGAATGGCCAGCCTTGAAAAGAGCATCAACCAAACAAGTAAATACTACATTATTTGGGGAAAAAACACATTTTGCCATCACTTTCTCGAAGAAAAGGAGAGCAGAAACCACTTTTCCCTTTCTACATAACCCAGCAAGAAGAATAGTGTAGGTGTAAGCATCAGGCAGTAAATTGAACCGAACCATCTCATCAAGAAGAACCAACGCCTCCCACAAATTCCCAGATTTGCATGTCTCGGCTAGTATTATGTTGTAGGCAACAGTATCTACAGCAGAAGGAATGTGGTGAAGGTTATTCAAGAATATCTTGGCCTCCTTCAAATTCCCGCCTTTGCATAGTCCTTTGAGTAAACTACCATATGTGAAAAAACTTGGGTAATGACCTAATTTAACCATTTCATCAAACACAGAGAATGCTTTTAGCCCATCTCCCAAGGTTCCGTAGCCATCTATGATACAATCAAAAGTAATGGAGTTAGGGACAACACCTATCTTGCTCATGTAATGCATAAAATCCTCTGCCTCACCAACTTTTCCACCTCTACAAAGAGAAGCAACCAACATATTACATGTGAAATGATCCGAATGACCATTGCGATTTGCAACTGCACAGACCTTCAATGCTTCCAAAACATTTCCCATCTTGCAAAAATTGTAGATTAATGTAGAATATATAATGTTGTTTGGAACAAGTCCAGCTTTATACATTTTACCTAATACTTCCTTCACTTTTTTAATCTTCCCGACTTTGCAAAATCCATTTATAAGCACAGAAAAAGTGATCAGATCAGGATTCACTCCATCCTTGAACATCATATCAAGCAGCTGTATAGCTTCATCAAGCAACCCATTTTTGCATAGCCCATCAATAATCGATGTATATGCTATACAGCCAACAACTATTCCATTAGTCCTCATTCTCTCAAGCAAACTCCTTCCTTGGTCAAATTTGGCATGCTTGCATAACCCATTTAAAAGAGCTCCATAACTGACTTCATTAGGTCTTAGTCCCATCTCTTCCATAATAGCCAAAAGTCTGAAAGCTTCTTCAAAATTACCCTTGTTGCAGTGACCATCAATCAAAGCATTGTAAGTGACACTGTTTGGTGAAAGATTAAGCATTGACATCTCATCAAAAACTCGAGTTGCAACCTCAATCTTTCCCTCCTTAACAAATCCATTAATAAGAGTATTATAGGTGACTTCATTAGGAATTTTCATTCTCTTCCTCATATTTTTCATCAGTAAATAACCTTTGGCACTTCTATTGTTTCTGCACAAATCATCTATAAACATATTATATGTACAAACATCAGCTTCAATACCCTTAGACGCCATTTGATCAATCAACTCAAAAGCCACTTTATACCTACCCTTCTTGCAATACCAGTTGAGCAAAGTGTTGTAAGTTACTATATTCGGAATATAACCACTCTCTTCCATCTTTCTTAACAAATAACCAGCTTTCTTAAGTTTCCCTTCCACACACAAAAAGTTAATCAATATATTAAAAGTAGCAGTATTAGGACAAATCTTCCTAGCAAGCATTTCCTTAAAAAGCAGCCAAACGGAACCAACTCTGCAGTCCTTCTGCATAGAACTTAACATCGTATTACAAGTGTATATGGATGGATTAAACCCTCTAAAACCCATCAAATGAAAGGTCTCTAAAGCATTCTGAACCATTCCTTCTCCCAAATAAACTCTAATTAACAGGTCAAAAACTGAAGGGTTTGAACTACAAAGTGGGTATGTGGTCATTAGGGCAGCAAAAACAGAATGTGGACCAATGTCCATTTGAGCCAACTGCGTCAATATTATCTTGGCATCCTCATACATTCTAGCTGTAACAAGTACATGAGTTGTTAAGCACAAGATATGAGTTAAGTGATCGTGTTGCAAACCAGGCTGTTTCATGACCCAGTTGAGGAATTTCAAAGCTAACCTCCCATGAACTGGTCTCAGTGAAGCTAGTTTGTATTCCATGTGGTTCAGAGACTCCCAACGGTGTATAGTGAGAAGAGTACAAATGCTCTTCTCCATATCTGAACCTGCAAAAAAGTACAAAACTTTGCAATTAAACCACAAACCCACAAGCATATATACATTCAGAAAGAAGGGAAGAGGAATACCAGAGGTTTGCGAGTGATTCTTGAAAGCTGTGTCTGTGTCATGACCTCTCAAGTTTTTACAGTGATTATGTGAGGAGCCCGTAGAAGAGAAGGCTCTAAGTTTCGAGAATCTGCGGGGAACTTGAAAGATTATTTTGGCAGTTGAGGAACTGAAGCAGAACATGAGTGAAATACCTTTTAATTCATTACATCATTGGCAGTTTGTGATACAGACCATTTTAAGAGAGTTTGGAACAAGCAAACAAAGATAGAAGGGCAACAATAATTTGGTCCAACGAAACGTTTTTATTTTGGGCTGAGGCCCATAAAAATTTACGAACCACGAGCTTAGATAGCTTCAGACTAGACGAAGATGATGATGATGAAGAAGACGAATTAATTCTAGAGTTTTATTATTATAATTATTATCGAAAGTAAAATTACATTAAGACAAGATATAATTTCCTTTCTAATTTTCAATATATATATATATATATATTCCTTGAGAGACTCTCTTTTCTTCATCTTTGAATGATGTGTCCCTGATTTTTATATTCGATACGGATTGTAAATTTTTATTTATTTATTTATTTATTTATTTTAAAAAAAAGGCTCAGAAATGTACGCTCCCAATAATATTTTATTCCAAAAAGTTAGCTAAACTTGTGAATTCCATTCCATTAGAAATGTGAATAGTTATTGCCGAAACCTTTCAATCGGTACAGCTCATTCAACGTATAGAAATATAAACCCCATTCAAGACGGGATACAATTTAAAAAATCTCTTCCTTGTATTTATTATTGATTATTGCCTTTTATGCACAAGGCTGGCTAAGATCCAAAAAACAAAAACAAAAACTAAAACAAAACCAAAACCTAAAAAATATGAACAATGACTGACATACATTCATTCATTCATTCATTCATTCATTATATACCCTCTTCGAAATTGAATCCATGAATTCAGAAACTGAAAAAGAAAATAATTTCCCAGCCCAGTGTTGTTAATAAAGAGCTCCCCTCATCAAAAGCAAGCATAACACTTGTATGATCTGATTTTGATACCCCTAATGAATTGCAGCTTTATATTTCTATCTACTCCAATCAGTTGGCTTCTGCAAGAATGAATATTAACAACAAAGCACTTTTTAGCGTTTAGTTCAGATCAGATCAGATCATCTCTGAGCTTTTATTAAAGGCAGAAAAACAACATTAACTAATGTTTCTAAACTTAACCTTACAGAATGAGGAAAGAGATCTTACTGACATGTACATGGAGACGTGGAGATGGGAGATGGATTCGCTGCACTGCTGGAGTAACATGGTCTAAAGAATATTTCAACCAAAACCAAAACCTTCACTGGCTTCATGTATAGCAAGCAACAACCGTTCTTGAAGCTGTTCCTTGGCGGAATACTCAGGAAGGTCTAGTTGATTAAAGCTGCAAAACAAGAATTAAACATTAGTAGGAGAAGACACGTGATCTTTAGCAATTCTTGCCTCCAGATAACAAATTACAAATGGCACAAATCATGTGATGTAATCATCACCGACCATGTATGAGCCGAGGGCAGCCGTTCAGGAGCTCCATATGCCTTGTGAATCTGAAACTTTTGGGGACCAGAGATACCCTGCAATGCCTTGAAACCCTCCAATGGAACCTGAAAACCGAAATGATATGGTGTAATTGCTTAAATAATCAACAGAAGTTGTGGTCCTCTTTATCAACTCGAGGATAAACCAATTCTTTTTCAGCTTTTCAAATACTTTTTGCATGCTATATCTTCCATCCAGAAACTCCAGTATATATCATTTAATGGTGATCTTGAGACTTAAGTTATTCATCAAGTTACCTTTGATGTTCCAGTGACAAATTGCAGAAGTCTGGCCATGTCTTCTTTGTTGAAAGCTTTAGCAACCTCCCAAAACCACTGAACAACACTAGATGCTGCCGTATACCCAGTGTACTCTGTATTGGCCCTAAGGTCATCCACTGCATTGATGATTATGTCAATCAGATACTTTGAAGAAAAGTAACTCTACACACATACAAGTGCATATATAGATGAGCCAACTCACAATCAATTTCAGGAAGACCACTGATTAGGAGCTCTAGCTCTTTATCATTAAATATTGAAATAAGTTCTCGTGGAACCAACTCGCTGAAACCTTCCAAGAAGGAATTGATTTGAGGACGAATGGCATTTGTCAACTTATGATCAGCCACAAGGTCCACATACTCATGCTTTGTTTCTTCCGTAACCCTTATATTTCTTCCTCCAGGTTTAAGCTCATAATCAGTAACCTTTGTTTAAGGGATGAAAAAAAGACATGCCACAAGAAAATCATTTACAAAATCTCAAAGGAATTAATTAAAAAATAATAATAATAAGTAGCTTAAAGATACAGTTTAAGTAAAAACAATGACCATTCACATACCTCAGTTTTCTCATAGAGAATATGCTTTTCTTCATCCGGGTCCATGCTAAATGTCATGTCAGGAATGTCACTCACGTCATTCTGAAACATAGAGAGGCAGAAAATGTCATTCCTTGCGGCTTAGATACACAAAAAGAAAGTTTCAGTAACGGAAGACAATAATAGACTCTAAAATTATATGCACTCACCTCCAGCATCCACTTCAAATTCTTGTAGTAATCAGGGTCAACAGCCTCTATGTCATGATAAGTCACCTTT
>JAXCLQ010000005.1:9374544-9387862 GCA_035584115.1 Cedrela odorata | reverse complement strand
TAGACAGAATTGGGGTTTGGCTGAAAAGAAGCATTGTTGCCTACAGTAGTGAAAAGCAATGCCCCTTTATCAAATATAACCCTAGACAGTAATTGATACCATTCTCTGGTCAGACCCCCAGCATCAATACCCTCTTCACCTTGAAAATGTACATTCAATCTTCCCTTTAGATCTTGAGTGGAACGCATTCGTAATTGATTGTAAGAATCCTCTAAAACATATGCTCGCCTGACACTGATCCGCAGTGGGCCTGAAAGGTGCTGTTCATGCTGTTGCCTTATTCTTGAACGGAAATAAGCTCTCTTGTTGTCAAAGTCAATCAGCCTTGGGGCCTTCAGCATCATTGAAAGAGATTTCTCCAACAAACTGGGATTCTGTCTGATAAAAGCATTCAAAAGCCGGCGATGCTTTTCAGCAAACCTTGCAAAAGTGACTGCACCATCAACCTTCCTCTGAGAATCCTCTCCGTATTTTGTGCTTAGGGAAGATGAGCTCCCTGTCCCAGCAGACTCTTTGACTTCTCTAGCAGTTACATTTGCATGATCTTGCTGGATAATGACATGGTTTGCTTGTAACTTTTCACACAAAACGAAGAAAGCTTCAATGAAAGGCAGGAGTCTCTGGGTTCCTGGAGGAAGAGGTGATGTACTTGAGGTCCCTTGTAGATGCTCCCCGACATTCATATTTGACATACTAGAACAGTACGAGCTCTGACCCAACTGTGTCTCAGTCATAGTAATACAATCACTCAATTCTTGCCATAACGGCTCCAGTGCAACATTTAAACTCCACATGGTAGCTTGCAGCTCCTGTTCCCCATCATTCTCTTGACCTCCTTTTTTCTCAATACTGCATGATGTGAGCGAGCTAAGTGCTTGTAACACACGTAAAATTGCTGCTCCAGCCATGGAACCAGCACTCAAACCAAGCATGTGTGTATCTCTCAGGGTCACAAGCTCATTGACAGCTGAACTGCTCAAACTATGAGCCAGTTCAGAAAGCTCTGAGGTAAAGAACTTTCGATGGGGTGCAGCAACTGAGGCTAACTTTTTTAGGACCTCACCGGACAACATGTAAATTTTATCTGATAACCTAAATAAGTTATTATAACAGATTAGTCAAGTACCTCATCGCATTGGAGAAAAACAAGGAAAAAGATATAGAGCAGATGAAAATTATGGGAACAGAAGGTAAGCAGCTAACAAGAATTGAAGGTGATGAGTTCACAGAATATTGACAAGTACATTTAAGTGATAAGAATCAGAGCCAAAAACATACCCCTCACAACCAAGAAGGCTGCACAGATTGCTCAAATCAGATTGCGGCAACTGCAAGAAAATATCATATATATCAATTCTTCTCTTTCCATCCGAAGTAGATGACTTGACACTGACATGTTTATCCTCTTGACTTGATGCTGGTTCAGACAAAGGAGGATCTTTATGAATATCACCAGAAGCTTCATCTATCAGAGGTTTCTGGGAATTCTCAACTGCAGGTTCAGATTGTGACCGACATTCTAAATTTGATGCTGCTGTATAAACAATCACTTGAAGCAAACCCATGACCTGAAACATATGGAGTACTTAACAAATGTACGAGGAGAAAATAAAGAATGTGATCTAAACTGTAACATAACCATACAATTCAGAATTTAAGTGAATGTTAAGGCCCAACCTATTGTAAATATATACCACTTTACACAAGAGAAGGTCCAGAATATTCTAAAAATTGATTCATCTGAATAACTCTTTTACCTGCTCAAGGTGTGCAGTGCTGCGTAAAAATAGGGGGCGATTCAACAGTTTCAGGAACAGTATTAAAGGAACATCCCCACTCTGTAAGTTTCCCAGAGGTTCAGATGAAGCTTCTCCATCTAGAATCTTCTCCTTGCCTTTGTCCTTTGTTTCAGAATATTTTGGACTTGAACACTCCAATAGAATAGAGGGATCAAAGTAAAACAGCATATTTGCAACAGCAGAATGGCTTGTAGCCAAGTAAGTCATAATCTCAAGAATTCGACACAACACCAGAGGAGGGAGACCTGTTAGCAACACCCCAAAATGAATAGTAAACGTTCAACTCAAAACAGTGCAGATGAGAGTAATCATAACAGAGATGGGAAATAATACCATCCAACAACTGTGAACGGCCATATACAACATTTGACTGACAACCATAAAGCCTCTGTGAATTAATAACTGCCAACGCCCTAATTGAACCTTCAGCTTCAGGTTTAATCATATCGAGCAAAATGTGAACTAAAGTTGCCCTGGTAACACTATGTGCACAGAGGTTCAACAACAGTCTCTGTAGAAGGCCTTTCCCAAGAGGCTAACACAGGGAAAAAATAAAAAACACACTGTTAACAGAATGATTCTAATGCAGTAGAAACAAAGAGGTCATTGTAGATTTAGATTTTGATGAAAACTTCTTGAAAATACTGAAATTTATATTTAAACTTAAAGTTAAAAGTATATATGTATTGGCATACTTCGTTCTTGAACAAAAACTTCCTGGAATCTCAATGAATTTCATGGTTTTGCTTTGAATAAATGTTGATATAGAGCAGAGTCCAGATCTTGGTTCTAACTCCACCATAAAACAGAACATGGCATTACCTGTGCCAACCGCAGAAGCCGGATCAAGGCTTTCAATGCATTAGCATCCATAAGAGGCTCTCCTTCGATTTCCTTCCCTTTCAAGTTATCTACAATAGCAGAAACTGCTCTTCGACCTAAGGTAACCCCAACACCCCTGTCCATCACCGTCTGCCTGTCAAAGCCCAAACCATTTCTTCGACTATTTAGCCTGTGGCTTCCTCCAAAGAGACTGCGAGCTTGATAATGACTCATTGCTCGGTCCCTTAACATTTGAGCTTCAGCGAGTAATGGAGATGGTAATGCAGACAAAACAGCTTCCGAAGAAGTCAAAAGTACCTGGAATGAAACAAAAGAGAAGTATATTACTAAAATAGAAAATGCATAATGGACAAGTACTAAAAAATTCACAAAATACAAGGACACTAAGTCCCAAAGACCAATAGCTGCAAAAACTCTGCAGAAAGGAAGACAAACGATCCCAAAAAATACATAGTCAACAATCCTATGCCCTGTTAGACTATCGCTGTCTCCCAATTAAACAAGAAAAGGAAAAAGAAACATCTATAACTCTGAAGTGATAGAAGTCCCCAGACCAGCCCAGAATGTAACTCTGTCCCAAAGATACAAATAATCTTTCCCACTTTGTTTGTTGTAGTTTGATTAGTATTAAAAAGAAAAATTCTAAAAGCAAACCTCTTCACGCAAATCTGCAGGAAAAGTAGCAATGATTGAAGCATTATCCATGTCAACTGGTTGTCCTTCTCCCTGTTGTGCCAACCTCTGTGCTCTCTGTTGGGCCAAAACTTCTGCTTGGATATCAGGAGGAAGGGCAGCTAAAAACTCAGGATCAATATCATCTGCTGAAGGCGGTGTATAAGTAGGAGGGTGAACAGACTGAGCTTGCTGGGAAGCTAGCACTTCTGCTCGTAAGTCTTCAGGTAGTGCTTCCAAGAAAGTAGGATCAATGGCACTAGCACCAGGACCCTCATTATTCACACTGGTTTGATCAGTTCGATTTCCTTCGTCACCAATAACATTCATATCAACATCAATATTTGCATTAACTGAAGAAGCATGAACATCACTTATGTTGGGCATCTCCAAACCAGAGTCAACTGACAAATGATTACCAGACAGATCATCCATTCTAGAAGATTCATCACCACCCACGGCAGGAAGTGACATATCAGGCAAATTTGCAGACACTTCAGATGCACCTTCATGTAGCAAATCAGCATGACTATCTGGAATTGCCTCTGCTTGCTCAGCAGCAGTACCATTACCTTCCCCAATTTCCATGACATCATGCCCATTAGAAGTAGTGTTCAAATAAAGTGGTTGGATAAACATAGGTTCATTTTCTACAGCATCAGAAGTAACTGGCACACTTCCTACAGTTTGATTAGATTGGTGATCTGCTGTTTCATTACCATTCTCTTGACGCTGACCTTCACTTTGCTGACTGCCAGCATTTCCAGCCTCTAAAACAACTACTTGACCATCAATGAATGGAGGAACATCTGATTGTTGCCCCTCCTGCACTCCTGAATTCTGGGACTGCCTTTCAACCAGATTGTTGACCGGAGATACACTGCACAATTGAGATAAAAAGTGTTCTTCTACTGCCTGTGCAATAGCAGAAGCTTGAGAACCTGCCTGTGGCTGACCATCATCAGTCCATCGACCATCACCCGGCCCTCTTCTTCCTGATAAGTGCAATGAGTCCATACCAACAGAATAATCAGTCAAAGGAGGGGGTGCAGCACCACCCAAACGATCACCAAAAAGAGTACTTGATACATGATCATATGGAAGAACAGGAGCATCAAACATGTAGAAATGAGCAACGTCAAAACTCCCAGATGACAGAGCTTCTAAATCCCTGGACGAGTTCCCACCTGATGACCACATTGAGACCAGGTCCCCTGACTGAGATGGTCTTGAGAGAAGAGGATGTCGAAACCCACTTCCTTCCGTAACAGATCGGTCAAAGGACGACCTACCAGTCTGGCGGCGGCGTTCAAAACCTAATGGCCTACTGCGTAGACCAAAAAGATCATCCACATTCACCCCTTGAAACGGTTCAGCAGCAACATCAATTAGACCACTTGCAGCTCCAGGTTGTCCAAGCACCTGCAAATGATCCAAACCATCAAGAGCCTCCCTCCACCGCACCTCTATGACACGATTCTCATGAAAATCATCATCCTCTTCATCAATCATTTCATCATTAAAGTCATCTCCCAAGCCAGTATCATCGTGATCTTCCACATCTGTGTCAGCTAGAGACATCATGCCAGTACCATGTTCTGCTATATCCTCATCCTCATCCTCATCATCCCCATCGTCATCATCCTCATCATCCTCACCATCATCCCCCATGTCATCATCCTCATCACCCATATCATCATCTGCCCTATTCTCAACACGGAAAGTCATCTCAATTTGGTCACTGTTGTTTAACACACCGCCTTCTTCCATTTCTTCACGCATGAAGTCCACACCAAGCTCCATAGGCGGGTTGGTAGCCACTGGCCCTTCCACTTCTATTCCCATATCTAGCTCAGCAGATGGATTTGCATTTGTTTCATGGTTTCCTTCACTTCCAGAATTTCCTTGGTGTTGCTGTCTGGTGTCTTCTGCATCTGTAACTTCCTGTTGATTGCTCCTATTCTGATTATGTACCATGGTATCAGCACCTGAAGTAGTTGCCTGATCATGTCTTCCATTTGACCCCATTGATTTTTTCTTGTTACCCACTTCAGATTTAAATACTTGCTCACTGGCATTAGCAGCCCTTGTTAGGCTTTCCAGAGCTTTTAGTATAAGGTTTACAGTTTTGGGAGCTTCAGGATAGTCCAGATCAATCACTTTAAGAATGCTGGTTAGACATTGAACCATTCCGCCATCAATCATGCTTTTCGCTATGTCCGGGGAGCACCCAGGACCAGATAAATTGCTGGAAGATGAATTTTTTGACAAAATTGAATGTGCCAGATCAACAAACGCAAAAACCTTCTTGTCAGGCAATAAACTGGTCTTAACTGAACTGCTTTCCAGATTTGAGAAAGACAATAAGGCTTTTACGAGGTCATTAATTACTCGTTTACGCCCTTCACCAGAACGACCACACAGAACCACCAGAAACCATGAAGCTTTTGCAGACAACTTATCTCTCCATTCATCAGGTCCTGCAGAATTATCAATAGATAGCGGAAGCAGCTGATGCAACACATGATGAAGAATTCCACCATGTCCAGAACCATCTGGATGATTGGATCCCCGGAATACACACAACTCCAAGTCTCTTTTCAGTATAACCCCAACTGCATGTACATACATAAGAAGGATATCACTCAATAATTTGAGGACAAAAGTCACCTTAGCAAGCCCGGCAGATCTTTCTGATTCAGATTCTGTTTTCCTTGTCTCGTCAATCTTTGATTTACCCTTCACCTTTGTAGCAGGTTCATCTACCTCCATGGAAGTTGAGTCACTCACACCATCTTCACCACTTTTCGGCAAAGGGTATTTCAATACTATTTCAAGAAGCTGATCAATTACTTGTGTAAGATTGGCAGGAATCTTTTTGTGGCCTTTTGAACATTTACCCAATCCATCATGACTCTTATTTTCAGAAATCCGAACAGATTCATTAGACGACAGTCCAAGTTCAATACCAGAGGATTTTGATTTTTCCTTGTCCTTTTCTTTCTCCTTTGACAAAACCACATAACACCTCCCTCCCGAGGACTCTAACTGACAAGTTACAGCAGCAGCTTTCATAAAAACAACAGGATCTCTAGAGATAACAGGTGCCAACGATGTCAAGAATGTTCTTGGGAGAATACGCCCAGAATGCCGGTTTGCACTCAAAGTTTGTCGTATCTCCCATTCCATTGCAGTTTGAAGTGTTTGAGGGTCTTCAAGGAGATGGCGTATTATAGCAGATGCAACAGTGTCATATCCAGGGTAAAAACAACTCCTTGGAAGACTAAACAGAGCTGCCAAGCCTCCATTTTCAAGAAATTGCAAAGCAAGGGCATGTGTTTTTGTCAGACGAGCACATAATTGCAGAACAGCCTGCATTATCATGGCCGGAACATGTTGTTTTATTAGATCACAAGCAACAAGCAGCACTTTATGACTCTCTTCAGTCGTCAAGTAACCAGTTGACTTCCCCAATATTTTTTCAAATGGCAAGCTAGATTTTTTCTCATCAACATCTATATCTGATTTTTTCTCTTCGACTGATGCTGGAGCAGACAAAGAATCAGGCTCCCCAGATGAGTCAGGCAGAGATCCAGTCTGAGTTCCTTCTGTTGATTCAGAAAAGATTCCTTGCCGCAGCTGCAACATGTTATCTAAAATAAGCAACAAAGCACTGATGCATTTTCGGACCACCATTTCATTCCTTGTCTCATTCCGATCCTTAAAATTCATCAAAATATCTACCACAGCAGGTACAACACCATTCTGTGCAGCAATTTCTCGTGTACTCCCATCCTCAGAAAGAAGCAATGCTATAATGTGCGATATCATACACAATGGACTGGTATCTCTTGAGAAATCCAAAAAACAAAGTTTCAGCTGCTGAACAAAATAAGATACAATCCGAGGGCGTTCTTCTCCTTTATTCCGATTGCAAAGTGTCACAAGCAAATCTGTCAATGGGAACGCCATAGTATCACCACTCTGAAACAGTTTGATGGATGAAGCAAGAATATCATCAATAGGGGGTGCCTTCACTCGACCTTCTTCAGTCGGAACATCCATCGACTTGTCAACACTGTCAACTTTTGTGGTCTCTGATGAATTTCCTAGAGACAGAGCAAGTGCTCGAGCCAGTTCATCATCCTCTTGCACAGGATCTTCCGCATGAGTTAACAGCCACTCCATGGCCATTTCAACATTATTTGTCTCCACCCGTCTCAGCGCCTCCTCAGCTCTAGCCCTTGAAAAACCCATATCAACGATGGTGGCAATGGTATTTTCATCAGGAGGTGGGGGCACAAAGCGCTGGTTTGTACTTCCTCCAATACCAC
Source organism: Cedrela odorata (assembly GCA_035584115.1). Taxonomy (NCBI): domain Eukaryota; kingdom Viridiplantae; phylum Streptophyta; class Magnoliopsida; order Sapindales; family Meliaceae; genus Cedrela; species Cedrela odorata. The sequence goes on along the minus strand of JAXCLQ010000005.1, from coordinate 9,380,214 downwards.
TGCGATTTCGCTTGACATCCCCTACACCAGAGTATACATGAGTAACAAGTGAAATAACTGAAGCAATGAAACCTGGACTGCAATTTGGAAACAGAGGTTGGTTCCAGACAGGCAGTATCACGTCCAGGACCTGAGATTGCAGCATACGAACAAAGGTTTCTGGGTCCCTTGGAACAGGAAAGAGCCCGATTGATAAACCAACTGCAACTGGCTGAACAAGCAGTTGAGCCTGGGATGCAGAGGTCGGAGACAAAAGTAAACCTGAATTAACAAAATACTCAAGCACACGGCAGTAGCTTTGCAACGTATCAAGCAGCCATGTACTGTGAGTCAGTTTACTTCCTTCACCTGCCTTCTCAGGATCAATACCTGATGTTGGAATAGAGAACGGCAATGTCCATAACAACTGACTAGTAGCTTCAAAAGTGGTGAGCAACTCCTTAAAGGTTCCATGGACATAAAAGTTATTAATCATTGTTGTGTAACAAGTACGTCGTCTGCTGTCAAATATAAGTGCTGCCATGTCATCCACAACCTTCCCAAGATATCTACACTTCACTGACAGCAACATATCAATCCCAGAAGAAGAAGAAGCAGAAGAAGAGGAAGAAGAATACTCGGAGAAACTAAGTGCCTCAAGAAAATTTTTAGCCAGTGCAGTTCCAAGGGTCTTTGAAACTGAACTCAGTGATCCTGAATCAGCTCTACGGCGATTCGGTGAGGTGAAACCTTTGACAAGAGCTGTGAAGAAAGCACGTAATGTGGAAGCCAATTTACTAAGGATTTCCATGACAAGCACATCAGGGCTTTTCTTCTTTAAATCCTGCGAAGAAGTCTCTGGTAAATTAGGTGGAACTTCAGAATCCATGTTTAAAGCCTCCAGATGCCGACTAGTCCTTCCACCCCGAATACGTGATAACCCATGTCGACTACGACGATGTAAACCTTCACCAGCACGAACAACTGAAAGAAACTCTCTTTCTCCGCCCCATAATGATTGTGAACCATTCCTGATAGAAACTGGGTTCATATATCTCACCGCTGGGATATTCTCATCATGATCACTCTCTCTTCCAGCAGCAACAGATGGAGCTGCCTCTGTATTCTCGGCCTCCTGTTCACCATTCCTCTTTTCATCTGCCTTGGTATCATGACACCGAGAAATTTGCCAAATAACTTCCCTATATGCTCTCCCAAGATCTTTCAATACATCAGCATCTGCAGTGCCCAATTCAGATACAACAGTACTAGTCCCCTTCAACAAGAAATTGGAAAGAGAGAGAAGACCGTCTAGACTGGAAAGATATCTCAAAACCTTAGTTTGCTTTCCAGATTCAACAACGGCAAGCCCAGTACCTCCGACAGAAACCAATAGCTCATTTGTTAATTTCAAATGTTCCCTCAAAAATGAGCATACAGATCGAGCTAGAGAAGCAGAATGTTGAGGAGAGAAGTTCTTAAAAGCAACAGAGATACTCTGACCAACTGAAGCAGACAGAGGCATTAAAGGCAAGGTAAACAACTGCAGGACAGCATCAATTCCCTTCTTCTCAACAAATATACGACATGTGTCAGCATTCTGAAGAATTGTTTCAAGAAGACGAGCAACATTGCTAACACAATCAGGAAGAAACAATTCAATATTCACTAAAGATTCATCAGAGGACAACTCAGCTGTCAGTTCTGAACTATCCATCTTGGAAGATTCCCTATCATCAGGCAGAACCAAATTCCTCTCTTCCACGTCAGTTTCCATGGGAACAGCAGTAGTATCATATGCAATCTCAGTGGACAAGCAGGAAGCATCAACCCCAGATCCTACTTTAATTATGACATTCAAGATCTCAATCACCATATCTACTCCAGGACCACGCAATGAAGAAGCGTGACGCATGAGTTCATCCAGTCCACTAGACAAGGATCCTGGTGTATCACTGGAAAGAACACGTGAAAAAGTCCTAGAAGTGAAAATTTTCACAAAACACCTCAATGCATTGCAATCTTTTACAGCCTGAAGACCATTATTGTTTAGGCACAAGGCATCCAAGCACTGAGGTATGCATATTATGGCTTCTGCAGAGCACAGAACTCCGTCCATTATGGCATCCAGGAACGCAGAAGGAAGGCCAGCAGCATCTAAGACAGGATAACATGTAGGGTCTTTGTGGATTAAATCACTCATAACAGTTGCCGCAAGTGAAAATACCCCACCACCAAAATCCTTTGCCCTTCTAAAAATTATGCACAGGCATTGTGGCAACAAACTCTCCTCGGAACCATAAATACGGGCAGTGTTTCCAGGAGCATAAGTTCCGAGAGATATAGCACGTAACAGAGCTTTCATAAGGAGTCTCCGGTGATATGAAACTAAAGCTTCAGAATATAGAGGTTGCAAGTTGTCTAGCTCAATGGAACCACCTGCAGCAATCTGTGAACTGTTTCTGCTACAATCAGAATCCTTTTTTTGCTTTGAACCATTTTCCACATACGACACCTCTACCTTCAGCCGAGAGATGGTATCATCTAAACCACCTAAGTCTCTGAACAATGCAGCAGCTGGATTACTGTAATCCATGAAAGCTTCCAGAATATGCACAGCTGTGCTGACCAAATGCAAGTGCTGAGGATCTGTGTCTTTGAGAAGAGGTAGAAGAGTAGGAATAAACCCTGCCTCACGCATAGCCGAACAACCAGATGATGATGAAACCAAAACAGTGACAAGAGATAACAAAGCCTCAGCAAAGACGACAGACCATTTTGAGGTATTATTAAGAACAGAATCAATAGTTTTCTGCATGAGGCTGGATAGAATGCCACAGTACCCACCAGATGTCACGGCAGTCAACACAGTTGGTTGGCGAGATCGATCCTGACAAAGTGCAACCAATGAAAGCAAGCATAGAATCCGAATCTTCTCAGGCACTGCATCCTCATAGCTCAACAATGTGACTAATTCATTGACAAACTCAGGTTCAGAGTTAAAGAAAGAAACTATGTCATCAGCATCACTGCTTGCTTGAACCAGGACTATGAAGGCATATAAGCGAATGCATGTGTACTGCTGGCGAGCAGCTAAATATCCAAAAGCCCTTGCAAACCGCAATCTTGACAAAAGTGAAAATCTTAAACTGGCTGGAACTTTGAACTCTGCAACTAACTTATTCAGAAGCTCCAGATCAGTCTCTGGACGAGCATTGATGTTTGGTAAATGTATTATTTGTAAACCTTGAGTTGACTGTTCTCCAACAGAGGATTCTTCTGAGGGCTCATTCAATGCATAGAACTCAAAATGCAGGGTGCAGCCTAACTCAAAAGCTATTGGATCACACCTATCTTGTACAGCACATTCAATTAATCCAAGACCCTCTTCTTTTCCCCCCCAACCTTGGGCAAGTGCAAACAACATTGAATTTAACGAAGCATCTCTAATGGAGTATTTCCCAATGGTTTTCTTCAGAAAAGCAGCCAAAGTCTGCAAACAAGCCTCAACCACATCCGCATCGGTGGAAGCAAGCAGGGATGAAAGATGCTGCTGCAATTTCATAAGAACCGACCAAAAATAAAATCTAAGAAGGGAGATAAGGGAAAAGAAGTAAAGGCAACCAAACGAAGCACTATCAAATACTCAGATCATCAATGCATGTTAATCAAAGAAGTTCATCTTTACTAAATAAACAATACATAAAGGACAATCACTTGACTAAAACAGGCTAACCACTATAGAAGAGCTGAATCCTCACTCACCAAACATTGATCATAAAAGAGTAGGGGAGGATTTCTAAAACAGGAAAACATACCTCATAAGAACTATAAAAATGCTTATTTGTACAATTCTCCAAAATTATTCGTATTACACGGAGAACTTGAAGAACTGCTTCTCTGGGGAAAGGAGGATCAGATTCCAAAAAGTTATCTTCAACCTGCAAATCCTTTCTAGATTTTATGTGCTTCTCGAAAAATGAATCAAAATGGTTAAAAAGATCAACCCAATGATGGAAATCTCCCTGCACCAACAAGAAATAAGAATAAATCATATTGCATAACAATATCAACAGTACTTCACCAGATGAAGACTATATAAAATCACCTTATCAAACTCCCACACAAAATTTTTTAGTGGTTCTTCTATATTCTCCAGCGGCACGGCAGTGACGCTACTGATGAAGGATCTGATCTTGGGAGGCTGACAAAAATCAAAGACAAAATAACAATTCAAAAAATTGCAAGATCACCAAATTCCTGGATTCAACTTTACACCTATACCAGCACTTGCCCATAAGTTCAAAAGATTTTGACTACCTTAATCTCTATGAAGGACAATAAATTACATGAAAGAAGACTTAAATGTAAGCAGCACTGCTGGCCGCCAATATAACTCAGCTCCATTCAGTTTCTAAGCAATTCCTAGTGTCACTATAAATATTTACAAATTGCTAAAAGTTGTAACACATATGACCATTGGTACTGAAACCTTTGCACAGTATATAACTGTCAAGTTAGAATTAAGCATTCTAGTAAAGAATAATTAGTACACACACATTCTTAAAACAAACTAAAAAATAAATAAAAGAGTATAAAAGCAGTGAAAATAGCCACTAACACATATGACCATTGTTACTGAAACCTTTGCACAGGATATAACTGTCAAGTTAAAAAGAAACATTTTAGTAAAAAAAATTAGTACACACATTCTTAAACCAAACTAATAAATAAATAAAAAAGTAAACAAGAAGTGAAAATAGCCACTCTCATGCCAATTCAACCAGTCCCAGAACAATATCATGGATAACAATCACAACTGCAAAACCATAACAAAACCTCAGCAATCAAAAGCAAGTTTAACACACTCAATACAAATCCTAACTTCAAAAGTATGCAACAAGCCAATGGCAGTGAGAAAATTACATATGAAAACAAGCATGAAAAGCATTAAAAAGAAAGAAAAACTAATTTTCCACCGTTTCAATCAGAAATTCTGAGCCATCCATTTTAACAAGCATCAAAGCAGTTAAAACACAAATAATTATTCACTATCAAGCACACGGTAATCAATAAAAAAGAATAGCATAAGCACAAACTAATGACACTTACTATCATTCATATATCTATGTACTTATACCCAAATAAAGTGCAAACAGCAGAAAAACACTTTTTATTATTATTATTATTATTATTATTATTATTATTATTATTATTATTATTATTATTATTTACATTTATCACTATTTCATTCACTGCAAGAACTCTCCGATAATCAAAATTAGCATGATTAAATGAGATTACTCTTAATAAACTCGAAATGAATCCAAATTTGAATTTTTTTAAAAAAAAATAGTTAATGAACAAAATAATATGCATAAACAACAAACACACTACAGCCAGACCAGCATTCTATCGGCTAAAATAATCAATTTCTTTACACAAATTAAAGACTGCCTGAGCTGTGAAGAAATAAAAAATTATCATAATACACGTATAGATATGGGAACATTAATACGATGAAAATAAAGCATCTAACTCACCTTCATACATAAAATCAAACAAAGAATCAGCTAAATTCGTCACTATATGAGCTATAAAGTAACAAAAAAATTATATATATATATAAACCTGTATAATTACATGTACCGATGAAGATAAAGTATGATTATATGTATACGAATTAAAAAT